>ML389244.1:0-26772 GCA_005239525.1 Nicotiana knightiana
AGTCTCCACCTAGCAAAACAAGACTAATTCCCTTAAGAAAGTTGTCACGCCATCTATCATAGGAAAAAGTCACCCGGTTCACTTCAAAAATATTCCTTGGGAAAGAACCGTAGCCTAAAGAAAACCCAAGGAAATACTACCATATAGATCAAAATAAAATAACAAAACTACTAAAGAGAGTTCTAAATTAAAAGAAACTAATACTAAAGAAGCAAAAATAATAAAAACTAAAAGCTACTAAAGAAAATAAGTAAAGAAAGATAAATAAAATAGACTAATCACACCAAGCTCAGCAAGAGAACATGACATAACAAAATAAGCCCAGCAAGGGCACACAATATCCATACAATAAAGAAGCCCGGGAAGGGCACATCCACAAAGTCATAGTACAAATACAATATGCTCCTAAACCCACCCCCAACTAAATATATTGTAGTGTCCCCACTGCACAATATCAAAAGTAAAGCAAAATAGTTTGAGGGTCTCCCTGAGGTCTGCATCAGACTAGCAGACTACAGGAGAAAAGGCCAATCAGTGCTGCTGAGAGCTCTCCCCATCAGCATCCTCCTCCTCATCATCATCCTCAGCATCTGTCACGAACGAGTACTCCTCGCTATCCTCATCATCCTGAACTGGTATCCGCCTGCTCGGCTTCCCCCATTTAAAGATTGATTTAATCCCCCTCCACATTTTTATCATGAATTTTCCCTTCTTTTTGTTCTTCTCTTTTTCTTTGTCAAAGGCTGACTTGAGGTCGACATGCGCCCTGGCAAAGTTGGTATAGGAGGTATCGAGCTGGGCAAAAGATGCTGCCATCTTAGCCTGCGCATCTAAGTATGTCTGCATCTCACCTCTGGATAAATAGCCGGGCGGTAACTGGGAGTGTGAGGGCCCACTAGGGAGCTGTGACACTAACTGTCACAACCCAAAATACATAAGGTCGTAATGGCGCTGGACATCATTTTCAGGCAAGCCAACCATTAATTAATTGAAATAATTTCCAGTTTTAGCAGTTATGAAAATCATTACCTTTCACTTTATTACATAGTAATTAAATAAAAATACCTTAAGTAAATACAATGGTTTAAATAGTCCTATTTTAGCAAATATATCCCAACACATCCCAAAACCCGGTGTCACAAGTACATGAGCAATTTCTAAGAATTTTACATTCTACAGCTTGTCCGAAATACAAGTGGACAGGGGAAAATAAAATAATGTAATACAGTATGAGGGAGACTCTGTCAGTTGCGGATCGCCTCCGGATGATGCAGCTCGCCTAAGTCTCCAATCCTCCACATCGCTATGAAAGTATCTGTGCAATAAAAATGCACAGCAAGTGTAGCATGAGTATGAAAACAACGTGTACTCAGTAAGTCGCCCGCCTAACCTCAGAGAGGTAGTGACGAGAGGTCGAATTAGACACTTTCTAGAGGTCAATTTAGTGTATTCAAGTGTGACCCTAAGCATGATTATCATAGGCAATTTATTAAGTTCAGGGATAAATAATATCAACTCTTTCTACATTTAACACTTTAAATCTTCGTCATTTTAATAACAATTAATCAACATGAGTGATTTGATCAAATAACAAATAATCAACCGGAAGGAACAACTTCTTCCAAAAATCTTTAATAACTTTAAATCTCTGTCATTTTCATTGACAACTTAAAATTCCAGGCCAGTAATGAGGCAAAAATCATAGCAACTACGCAGCAAATATCTTGCGCAAGCAATGCCGAGGGTCGAACGGCGCATACCAAAAATAATAAACTGTGCACTGCCTAGGGTCGAACGGCTCGAACCATATATGCATCTATCTGCCCCGCTCGCGAATCGATCATGCGACGCAGTTATACATAAAATAATAAGGCTAGCCTGCTCGCGAATCATACCTGCGACTCAGGTGCTCATATGAATATACACAAATACTGGTCATCCTGCTCGCGAATCACACATGCGACTCAGGCACCCAAATTTACACATGTTCACACAATAAGTCCACCATTTTGTTTATCAAGAAAGTAGTTTCTCAGGAAAGTGGTAAGGTTCTTATTAAAGGAACACGAGAAATAGCATTTAAATCTTTGTTTTGAAACTCATTTTGCCAAGTTTAATGATATTCCATAATATAACCCTATCATGTATACAATTATACACGGAGGAATAAAATGCCCAAAATGCCCTCGGGCCCACGTGCCCAGAATCCAAAATTTCTCGAAGATAAATTCTACCCATAGATTTATTAGTTCAATTATACAATTTACTCTAAATTCCATTCTCAAATTCCTGGCTAAAAATCCAAATTACCATTTCTAGGTCTTCTTCAATATTTCCAATATTTTCCCACAATTTTCATGTATAATTCTATGCAATAACCTTGTATTTAACTTAGAAACATGAAGGAGTTACTTACCTTGTGATTACAGACAAAAATCCTCTCTTGAAGCTCCTCCAAAATCGACCAAACCAAAGAAGAAATGAAGAAATGGCCAACAATTCTCGGTTTTAAAACATTCTGCCCAGGCCATTTCTCACACCTGCGATCCAACACTCGCATCTGCGACTTCGCAGGTGCGGAAATATCATCACACCTGCGCTCCAAGCCAGACCACCACCTCTTCGCACCTGCGGTTCCATAGCCGCACCTGCGGCCCAAGCCTCGTAGGTGCGGTCACACCAGATGACAGCAACCTCAGTCGTCTTCAAACTCTCAAACTTGATCCGTTAACCACCCGGAATCCAACCGAGGCCCCCGGGACCCCGTCCATCTATACCAACCTATTCCAGAACATAATGCTGACTTGGTCGAGGCCTCAAATCACATCAAACAACATCGAAACCACGAATCGCACCCAAATCCCAACTTTATGAACTTAGAAATTTCCAACTTCTACATCCGATGCCAAAACCTATCAACTCACGTCCGATTGACCCCAAATTTTGCACACAAGTCATATTCGACATTATGGACCTGCTCCAACTTCCGGAATTGCATTTCGACCCCGATATCGAGATTTCCACTACCGGTTGGATTTTCTCGAAAACCTTCAAATTTCTATCTTTAGCCAAATGACTTCAAAATGACCTCCGGACATCCGAATTCACTTCCGATCGCGCTCCCAACTCCAGAATCACCATACAACTATTCCCAGACTCGGAATCCCAAATGGACATCAATATCACTGAAATGCGCTTTAAGCCGAACTTAGGAAATTCCTTCAGAAATGCTGACTTCCACAATATACGCTGAAACTCTCCCGGGTTATCCAAAACCCGATCCGGATATACGCCCAAGTCTGAAATCATCATACGAACCTGCAGGAACCTTCAAATCCTGATTCTGAGGTTGTTTACTCAAAATTCCAATCTTAGTCCATTTCTCCAACTTAAGGCTTCTGAAATGAGAATTTTCTTTCCAAATCAACTCTAAACTTCCCGAAATTCAGTTCCGCCCACACCTACATGTCATAATACCTTAAACGAAGCTGCTCACGGCCTCAAACCACTGAATGACGCGCTAGAGCTCAAAAAAACCGATCGGGTCGTTACATTCTCCCCCACTTAAACAGACATTTTTCCTCGAACGTGCTAAGAACTGCTCTGGAGTTATCTAAAATCAGTGTTTAACACCTCGTGCACCTGCCCGTGCTACCACAACCCAGTTGAGCACATTAGCTTGATAAAGTCTGAAGATTTCTTCTTTTATTCATATAATAAGCTCAGAACCTAGTTCCAACACTTGAAATTTTCTGACAGGCCTAGTTCCAATATATAAACACCGTATCAACTACCACACGATATACCAGAACATGACTGCATACCTTTGCTGAATCAGCACCATGCACCGCATAACTCATCATCTGACCATAATGACACTCCCTGAACCTTAATAGCCAAAATTCCACGAATCTGATGCTCCCAATGCACCTCATGATATATATACGCACATCCTGCTATAATGCTGACGATACCACCACAACGGAGGAGATGTGTAGAAATTCATACCCAACTGCAGAGTTAACAAATCATTGAATATCTCATTTTGACTAGAATCATCACCTCGTTATGAACCTGAATAATGGTATTTGTTCTTTAATATGCACTTCACATAACCTTATCGAACTGATCCCCGATCCAGTAATCTCGTCTCACCCAATATGAACTGCTCAGACAACAAATCACCCCAAACATGACCCACAACCTCACATGATACCACATCGCGCCAATAGTCCATAACTCGAACATGATAGATAAGAAATGACTCAGGAAGGGACTATTCAACTCACGCAACTAATATGAACTTTTCTCAGAAAATAGGAAGTAAACCATAAGATAAATAAATATATATTAACCCTTCTGATCATCACACTGTTGCGGCATGCAACCCGATCCAAATAACATACCCGTGGCGGCGTGCCACCCGATCCCATCATAAAACTCACATAAGGAAATATACACGGAGCTGAATTGCTCACTATTACAAATTACTGAATATCGGTCAGAAGCACGCTAAGTGCATAATACCATCATGGGGAGACTGATAATGCAAAACTCAAGCACGACTGAGGTGCGATATACATATATACTCTGGACCTCAAGAGCTATCCTGCTCACATAACATCACCACTATGCGAGACCTCAATACATACGAAATTATCAAGCCGTTTCACAACTCACATGGAAGAATCAATATTACCTGAATTTGACGAAGACGAGACAACACCTAATAACCCAACACCCCTCCTTGAGGAGCGCTATACTGAAATGAATCATATCTGCCTCACATGAAGCCCATAATCATATTTAAATCCATCCACAAACATCGAGTCTTCCTCGCTCGCACCAAACTAGGCTAATAGCCTCACCTGGATCCATATTAACCCACTTCCCCTTATAATGCGCAAGAACAATCATCATAGCCAAGACAACCACCCCACAATCCACAACCAAATGGACCAAACACCTTCGAGGCATAGACTCTCAAATAAGCAATATTGCACCTCTTATACTTGGTCCAAATCTTCAATCTATCAGGTGACTACATGTCACACTTATACAATCTTCTCGTGGTTACGCTCCCACGACCTTCCACACCAGGTAACCAGTCTGCACATCCACCACTGGCTATACTAACGCTGTAAGACAAATCAAGAACCCATAACCAGGGTACAAAGCCTCTTCCACCGAATATCAATCTCAGGTGACACTGAAGATAACACCAGCTTACTCTGAACTTTCAAATCACTTTTTCTTGCTCTTCCGAGCTCATGACATCCTTATTAACACCGAACCGCAATCTCGATTCTTACTCNTCATAACTTCTGAACCACCAATAGGGTGAACACGTCATCATATAGAAACCTTTTACTTAACTCAATTCAAGAGTATCATCTCAACACACGAGTGAATTATCACAATCACCCAACATACAAATCCTTAAGTAGTAGTCTATACCACCATAACCCTTCCGGGATCCGCCTACACCTGACATGCTATAATACTTGAATGCTTCCAAATAAAAATATATTTCGACGGCTGACATGCCTCGCATACACCGGCACAAACCACATGCATAACTTAATCATATCGAAGGAACTGATCACTGCTATAAACGTTCCATTTCAACCATGGCTAATCAATCTATCTTCTTTTAACCATTTTCAATTGCCTCAGGAATATAGCAACTTCCTTCAACTCATAGCAAACTCAACCCTCACTCATCCCGAGTGACCTTGATTCACGAGACTATGCTGCCTAAATCCCGCAAACCGTCTCATACCCTTCTGATAGTCTTTCTAAAACACGGAGTTTATTTCTCTCACTCCTCCAATACTATCTTGCACGTTGAAACATATCATAGAACATTCCAACCATCTTCCTTTTTCTCAGAAATTACTCTGCAAAAGCTCGATTCTCGATCATACTGCTGCCTGAAACCCTTAAACGTCACATTCTTAACTTTTGAACTCACTAGGACCTCTATTGAGAGTCACCCACTCTGACTTGTCCCGAATACAATCAACTCCAAGGCTCTTCTAGCACATGAATACCCTTTTCCTTGAAGAACGTGATCGAGTCACTATCCTTACAACTCGCCTATGCCTTAAGCATAAATTCTGAATCTTCCAAAGCCTAACCCGGTCTGACAGGGCCAATGTTTGCACACCTTCATCAAATCCTACGCACAATCACCATTTTACTCATTTCCCTTAGCTGTGATAATTTGCCGACACGCTGAAAATCCGCAACCCCATGAGAAGACAATCCTACAACCCAACTGCAAATGGTGGGACTCCCCAACTTAGCCCGAAGTTATTCCTTGCACCACTCTAGACCCTGCCGAGATCCTTTCTCCTTTGTTAACCTGATCCTGCTCAACCAGTCCATTCAACTCTTCCAAATTCTCTTGTTAGCACTCCCTAAATACTCAATTCTCTAGCATCATTCACCCATTCTGCCTCCTACCGAATAGCCACTAGAACCCCTCACAGAGACTTGCCAACCATGCCACCGCTAACCTATTAACAAAAGATAACCCACCTGTGGAAATTACCAACGGACACCTTCCAATGACGCCGTACTGCACACCCTCTACAACATCAATATCCCATCCTAAGCCTGCTTCATTTACCAACTTTACTAGTCCGTCCGCTCCTCATGAACATCCATTAAAGGTGCGACAATATCTTCAAATTCCAAGCTATGCTACTGCTCCCCCACTTTGCGACTGCTCGACTTCCGATTCTTACACCTGTCCTCCTAGAAATGGAACCACCGCCTAGCCTCACTTCAGGATCATTCTCTGTAGCTCTTAAACCAGCAGATCACAACGACTTCAAACTCTCCGAAGATCCTCTTTCTCTAGCTGCCTTCATTATCAACATTTATCCTGTACTGAACCACCGCACCTCACGGTATCTGACAGCCGCTTCTTCAATACTTCTTCTCAATACTCTGACCCCACGCAACCGAAGAAACCATAGCACCGACAAACTTAACACATTCCATTCGATCAATGACGATGACTTCACGTCACAGGTGCATATCCCACCTCACTTGAAGACACCAAGTCTTACTACTTTATCAACCCCAACCGGACCATTTATAATCCAAATGCCTTTCCTCTGCTGGAATTAAAATACCGAAATCTCAAAATCACACTCTGAGAAGACCTCCCTTCAAACCATTCATTACCCGCAACATACGGGCAAGCATTCTATCATCATATCGACATCGCACAATAACCAATCACAAGCATCATCACTACCTGAGCATAACCTTAAGGCTCTCAGAAACACAACTACTGAGCTGAAACAACATATTATTCTTCTGCAGGGAAACAACAATAGCCCCAAACAACTACACATGGAAAATATCTCGCACCATACCAATTCCTCAAATTCCCGATTCATGGCAAGCGCTTCGCGACACGTAAGATTGAGTAGGAATAAACTTAGGCATAAGCCTTAAAGGAATCAAATCGCACGATGAGGAATCAAGAAGGGAAGTACTCCTAACAGCCCTGTAGCCTCTCGAAGATAAGTACAGACGTCTCCGTACCGATCCGCAAGACTCTCCTAGACTTGCTCATGACTCATGAGACCTACAGGAACCTAGCGCTCTGATACCATGTTGTCATGACCCAAAATCCATAAGGTCGTGATGGTGTCGGACATCATTGTCAGGCAGGCCAACCATTAATTAATTGAAATAATTTCCGGTTTTAGAATTTATGAAAATCATTACCTTTCACTTTATTACATAGTAATTAAATAAAAATTCCTTAAGTAAATACAATGGTTTAAATAGTCATATTTGAGCAAATATATCCAACACATCCCAGAACCCGGTGCCACAAGTAAATTTGCAATTTCTAAGAATTTTACAATTTCTAAAAAGCTTGTCTGAAATACAAGTGGACAAGGGAAAATAAAATAATGTAATACAGTATGAGGGAGACTCTATCAGCTGCGGATCGCCTCCGGATGATGCAGCTCACCTAAGTCTCCAATCCTCCACATCACTATAAAAGTACCTGTGCAATAAAAATGCACAGCAAGTGTAGCATGAGTGCGAAAACAACGTGTACTCAGTAAGTCGCCTGCCTAACCTCAGAGAGGTAGTGACGAGAGGTCGAATTAGACACTTGCTAGAAGTCAATTTAGTGTATTCAAGTGTGACCCTAAGCATGATTATCATAGGCAATTTATTAAGTTCGGGGATAAATAATATCAACTCTTTCAACATTTAACACTTTAAATCTTCGTCATATTAATAACACTTAATCAACAAGGGTGATTTGATCAAATAACAAATAATCAACCGGAAAGAACAACTTCTTCCAAAAATATTTAATAACTTTAAATATCTGTCATTTCCGTTGACAACTTAAAATTCCAGGCCAGTAATGAGGCAAAAATCATAGCAACTACGTAACAAATATCATGCACAAGCAATGCCGAGGGTCGAACGGCGCGGACCAACAATAATAAACTGTGCACTGCCGAGGGTCGAACGGGTCGAACGGGTCGAACCATAGATGCATCTATCTGCCCCGCTCGCGAATCGATCATGCGATGCGGTTATACATAAAATAATACGGCTAGCCTGCTCGCGAATCATACCTGCGACTCAGGTGCTTATATGAATATACACAAATACATGGTCATCCTGCTCGCGAATCACACATGCGACTCAGACACCCAAAGTTACACATGTTCACATAATAAGTCCACCTTTTTTATCAAGAAAGTAGTTTCTCAGGGAAGTGGTAAGATTCTTCTTAAAGGAACATGAGAAATAGCATTTAAATCTTTGTTTTGAAACTCATTTTGCCAAATTTAATGATATTCCATAATATAACCCCATAAGGTATACAATTATCCACGGAGGAATCAATTCTCTTTTTGGATGTTTAAGAAAATAAACTCTAGTCTTCTTTGGCTATTCAATTACGATTTTGATTATATTAGCAGTTTAATACTACAGGCAGGATCACAGGTACAACACGTAAGACATGCTAGTGGGTCCTAGACTACCCGAACATGGCATAATAGCAGCTACGCACGGACTCCCGTCACCTCGTGCGTATGTATCCCCCGAAGATAATAGCACATACTTAATTAATTCACCTAGGGGGACAATTCCCCCTCACAAAGTTAGAAAGGAGACTTACCTCGCTCCGAAATTCCATAACCGGCTTCCAAGCCCTTCCGATGACTCCAACGGACGCACACATCCCCAAAACTATCCAAATCTCGGCAAACCAATGAAAATATACTTTAATATTTGAAACAATTCCAAATTATATAATTTCCCAACCCCGCTTAGTGAAATGACCAAAATTCCCCCGGGCCCACGTGCCCGAAATCCGAAATTTCTCGAAGATAAATTCTACCCATAGATTTTCTAGTTCAATTATACAATTTACTCTAAATTCCATGCTCAAATTCGTGGCTAAAGATCCAAATTACCATTTCTAGTTCTTCTTCAATATTTCCAAATTTTTCCACAATTTTCATGTATAATTCCATGCAATAACCTTGTATTTAACTTAGAAACATGAAGGAGTTACTTACCTTGTGATTCTTGACGAAAACGCTCTCTTGAAGCTCCTCCAAAATCGACCAAACCAAAGAAGAAATGAAGAAATTGCCAACAATTCTCGGTTTTAAAACATTCGGCCCAGGCCATTTCTCGCACTTGCGATCCAACACTCGCATTTGCGACTTCGCAGATGCGGAAATATCAGCGCACATGTGCTCCAAGCCAGAGCACCACCTCTTCGCACCTGCAGTGCCATAGCCGCACCTGCGGCTCCCCACCTACGGCCCAAGCCTCGCAGGTGCGATCACACCAGATGACAACAACCTCAGCCTTCTTCAAACTCTCAAACTTGATCCGTTAACCACCCGGAATCCACCCGAGGCCCCCATCCAATTATACCAACCTGTTCCAAAACATAATGCGGACTTTCTCGAGGCCTCAAATCACATCAAACAACATCTAAACCACGAATCGCACCCAAATCCCAACTTTATGAACTTAGAAATTTCCAACTTCTACATCTGATGCCGAAACTAATCAAATCACGTTCGATTGACCCCAAATTTTGCACACAAGTCATATTCAACATTAAGGACATTCTCCAACTTCCAGAATCGCATTCTGACCCCGATATCGATATTTCCATTCCCAGTCGGATTTTCTCGAAAAACTTCAAATTTGTATCTTTAGCCAAATGACTTCAAAATGACCTCCGGACATTCGAATTCACTTCCGATCGCGCTCCCAACTCCAGAATCACCATACGAAGCTATTACCAAACTCGGAATCCCAAACGGACATCAATATCACTGAAATATGCTTCAAGCCGAACTTAGGAAATTCCTTCAAAAATGCTGACTTCCACAATATACGCCGAAATACTCCCGGGTTATCCAAAACCCGATCTGGACATACGCCCAAGTCCGAAATCATCATACGAACCTGCAGGAACCTTTAAATCCTGATTTTGAGGTTGTTTACTCAAAATTCCAATCTTAGTCCATTTCTCCAACTTAAGGATTCTGAAATGAGAATGTTCTTTCCAAATCAACTCTAAACATCCCGAAATTTAGTTCCGATCACACCCACAGGTCATAATACCTGAAACAAAGTTGCTCACGGCCTCAAACCGATGAACGACGCGCTAGAGCTCAGAACAACCAGTCGGGTCGTTACACTAACTCCCGAATGGATGCAAGCTGGGAGTTCATCTCCCCAAAAGGTCCCTCAGTTGGGGCAGTTTGTGAGGAGGATCCGGGTTCCGCAGTAGTGGTGGTGACCTTCCTCTTTTTACTTTTCAGCACACTACCTGCACCTGTCACTCTCAGTGGGTAGAATGGCTTGTTTGCCGGTATCCAATGATCTCCCTCCCGTTCATTAACCTGTGCATGCCGGCATAGCTCTGTAAGCAAAGATGGGAACATCAGAGATGTGCCACTTTGAAGCACATATTCCTTTAGCTCCCGCACAATGTAGTGGACGACATTCACAAGGATGTCGTCCAGGATACAAGCAATCATCAAAGCCTTGGCATATGGGACATCAGACACATTCCCCGAGGGGGACACTCTGCTCGCGATGATATATAGCCACATCTTTGCTTCCACAATAAAATCACCATACTTGATGCCCCTCTTCCTGGTAGCCCAGCTCACCCTATGACCCGGAGGATACAACTTAGCAACTAGCCAACCACCATTTTCACATGTGTCTTTTTCTTGCACATGCTCGAGCAGATAATTTGGGAGCCCATAGAAATTATTTATCTTCTCAGCACCAAATTTCACGGTTTTTCCCTGTATGGTGATTTCATGATTCTGGAAGTGAGTCCACCTCAGGTTGGCATATAATTCTCTCACCCATTCTTCATTAGCCTTAAATGGATCGGGAGCGAAGAAGCTCCAGCCGCTTGCAACTAGCCGTCCATAGAAATCAGGAAGGAGCTCCGCCAATTTGTCCATGGGAATCCCTTTCTCAAGTATTAGTTTCTTTGTGAGGATATCGTCATAATATCGGCTCTGGCATGCAGCAGATAAGAATGTGGAAGTATCAAAGTTCTCCTCAACATTTTCTTCTATTTCGTGCATGTTTGGATCCATCTAAAGCTCAAAGTACCTTCAATAAAATTAAAACGAAGTTAGTCAGGCAGTAGAACCTTGTTAACCAAGTTAAAACACTGCAATTAGGTCAAAGAACCAGGTTGAACGGGTCCGGGAAGCCCCTGATGCAAGCTCACTAGAATTGCAGGAATTTGCCAGTTTTCGCACCCGCGAAACTTCAGTCGCAGGTGCGGTTGCGCATCTGCGAAGAAATGGGTGCACCTGCAGACTTTGCTTAGTTGATCAGAAGTCACACCTGCGAAGAAGGACTCGCAGGTGCGAGGCCGCATCTGCGGAAGATTTTTCGCGCCTGCGGAGTTCGTCCAAGGGTTCAGTGCCTAGAAACTTTTTGACTATTTTTCTATTTGGGGCATGATTTTGAACACTAATTTGTACTCAAGACTTCCAGATTAGTGTACCAAATTGAGTTCTAACTTCATTAACACTGAATCTTTGGTACCTCACTCAAAATTTTCTTTTGGACCATTTATCAAACATGTTGCAGGCAGTGTAAAATCCCTTCTTCTTCACATAATTTTGGTACTCAGAACTCCCATAATTTTTTTTCATTTTCAACAGCCCACATTATCCTACTCTCAACCAATTTCCTGACCCTAATATTTAGCCTATATCAGAGGGGGTCGTTGGAATAGAGGGATGCAGCCATGAAAGGCTTGAGAAGAAGAAAAGAAATAGAGCAGGGGAGAAAAACAGAGAAGAAAAAGAGAGGAACCAAGAGAAAATACATGCGTAGTCTTATGTAGAATCGAGCCTTGTGAGAGATGAGAAATGAGAGGAACAGAGGATAGTAATTTTTCTTTTGAGCTTTGGGAATAAACACACTGACCTGATGAAATGAGGGTTAGGGTATTTTCTTTGCACGCATTCCACACCTTCGGAAAAAGGTGTCGCGCCTGCGAGGGCGCACATGCGCAAAAATCATCGCACCTGCAGAAACTCCGCACCTGTGATCCTATTTCCGCAGGTGCGAAAATTCCTGGGTTCAGCAATGCAATTCTGGGCAGCCACTGTTTTGGTACATTCCCGCTCTCAAAAATTCGCAACTTAGCTTCAAAAAATCTAAAACTTGGCAGATTAGTGCAAAATAATATACTAAGCTATTCTAAAAAAGAAAATTTCAAAAATGACCAAAATTTTTGAAAACGATGGGTTGCCTCCCACCAAGCGCCTCATTTAACGTCGTGGCACAACGCAAGTCAACTTTACCACTTTTCTCGCCACTTGGACGATATGAACCGGGCACCTAGCTTGGAATCAAGCTTGTGACCACGAGCGGTGGGGGTGGTAAGTAGATGACCAAGCCAAGCATTAAATTCTTCATTTTTCATTTCTTGGCTCTCATGTGAGGAATGTCGTTTTTCTCTCTTGTTCTTTCAAATTGTAGAATGTATGGTATTGGTCCTTCCTCCTCGCAATCCTTCATTGACTCGTGTAGTTGAACTTCCATATCACTACACAATTCCAATGTTGAAAAATGCTTGGAACGTGACTTCAAACCTCCAACTTGCAATATTTTTCAGATTTCAACATCCTCTTTTTCCCCTGGACTAGAGTCAAGTTCAACCAAATTGTCATTTACACCGGTTGACTCTAATTCTTCATTTTTCTTGGCATCACTAATACTCATGGAGTCGGTTGGCGGATGTTCAAGTCTTGATTCCTCGAGGTAAAGCTCACTTTGTTCCTCGGAATTGGACTCTTCTTGGCTTCCTTCCACACTTTCAAGTTGAGAGGCATAATGAGCCTCCATTAATGATTTCATTTGATCTTCCAAAGTGTGGATATGCTTATCATTTTGAGTCACATCATGTTTCAATTCCTCGAGTGCAAAGTTGTGCTTCTCCTCACTTTCAAGAATGGCCTCCAACATGAGCATCATCTTCTCATTTTGAGCATTTGAGAGTTCTTCTTGGTTTTGTTCAAGTGCCAAGGAAGAATTTTCAACTTCAACCTCCAAGGAAGGTTCTTGGATATCACTCACATCCAAGTCTTTTTGAACCCTTAAAACTTCAATCATTTCATCCATTTGTGAGTGCAATCTTTCAAGTGCCAATTGATTTTGGAGACTATTCTCCAAAAGTTCCTCCAAGGCATTTTGCTCTTTGTTTCCTTCTTCAAGTAAGCACTCCAAGATGAGCTTAAACTCTCCATTTCGGCCATGCTCAATTTCTTCCACTTTCTCATCCCTAAAATTTTCATCACAAAAAGTAGAATCATCATAGCAGGGGATAGGGGAAGGGACGGACAAATAAGCACACTCATACCAATGACCATTTTGGAAACCACACCTATCACAAATACTCCACTCATGGGTTTGAGATTGTGCGCACAATCCATCCCCGGGAGAATTTAAAAAACTTTGCCACGAATGTGGTCCTCCACAATAAGGACAAGGTTCATCAAAGTATGAACAACTACCATCCGACCAATTTTCATTATATGATGCCTTTTTTTTTTCTTCAAAAATTAAGAAACTAAACAAGTACAAATAAGAAAAATAGACCAAAGTAAGAAAAATAATTACACAAATATTCACAAGTTTGGACCAAAGCACTTATGTTTATTTCTCAAACCTAAATTACGCCAATTGGTCCCCGACAACGGCGCCAAAAATTGATACGCTCAAATTACACCTTAAAATAGTGTAAGCGGTCGATTGTCAAATATAATAACCCAACTAGATTAGAGTCGAATCCCACAGAGAACAATATGTAGGCGATTAGGAATGTAAGAGAATTATCACTTATCACGCAATGCCAAACACTTAGATTTTTGTTTGTAAAATATTTATATCTAAATGCAAAAATATAAACTAACCTAGAATGCAAGTAAAATGATCAATGGCTACAAGTATGAATGCATCGGGAATTACACTCAAGTAACGATCCAATGTATTTCACGATTTTACAAATATGAGTAAGTTTATATTAATTAGCCACGGATAATAATTCTTAATTAGCTTTTTCCAAAGACTAAAAAGACTTCATAATTGAATTATTCCTAACCCAATTAAGAGATTAAGCACACCCGAATATGGCTACAAGTAGTTCAATCATATTCCTAGGTAGAATCTATAAAATGAGGGTTAAAACCTCAAGTTCTTGTTAATTAATCTTTCCCAACCCCAAATTATCTTTTCCAAAATTAATTTGGAGTTAATGGGTGAGTCCTAGGGTTAGCTAATCCCTTTGGAACTATTAAATAACAAGAATAATTAAAGAAACAATAACTCACTTCATAAAAGATGAAAAATCATTCAATACATAAGCACAACAAGGTGTTTAATCCACACCTTAAACATGAATATTTCCATAAACAAGAATTAGTGTTGGCAATAAATACTACACACTTAAATATTCAATACAAAGTAAGGAAATGAAGAAGTAAACATAAATGGGTAAGAAATCCTTAACCACAAGCTTGAAATCTTCAAAACCCAAGTGTGTGTGCAAACCCTAGCTTCCAAAAATGTTCTCTCTAGTCTCCAAGACTAAAAATATGCTAAAATAATGCCAAAGATACTGAAAATATCTGTTAGGTCGAGTATATGTGGGTTTGGGATTTGGAAAATATGATTTTACAAATCTATCCAGGTCTGATGCCCGTTGACCGCACCTGCGGACAAATCCTTGCAGGTGCGGCTCCGCAGATGCAGATTCCACATCGCAGGTGCGATTCAAAGTGATGTTATTCTTTTCCGCAGATGCGGACCAAAATGAACGCACCTGCGGTTCCGCAGGTGCGGATACCACGTCCCAGGTGCGGCCTCAGTACAATTGAGCCAGTTTTGCAGGTGCAGAGCACTTCTTCGCAGGTGCAATGTCGCACCAGCGACCAAAAGTCTGCATGTGCGGAATCACTGAAGGCTTTTGTGCTTTTCCCACCAATTTGTGCTCAATTCCACTTCAATTCAACGCCAATCACTTCATGGCATCATTTCCCCGTAAGACGAACAATACACACCATAAATGACCTCATGTTTACATTAAAGGATGCAAAATCTAGCGAAAAAAGAGCTAATATGAGTGGTAAAATCACCTTATCACTTTGTCCTGCCTATTATGTGTTTATTCCGTGAAATTTGTGTTGATTCCCCTGAATCAATACTCCTGTTTGAATCCCTAATTCCCATTGATTGATACCCTCCATTCTCTACTGATTTCAACCTCTAAAATATTTTCTTGCCTTATTTTATGGGCGATTATGCTTTCAATCGATTTTTTTAAGTATTTTCCTTAATTAGATTTTCTGAACCTAGCATCTATTACATGTATTATACTTCTATATGCTGATATTGTTTCCTTATATGTTATATTCCAGTCACATATGGTATCCTTCCTTATTTATTACATGTCTCTTACCGTTTGAAGTTAACTCCTTAATTGAAGGGAGTACTTACATTGATTTTATGCTGATTGATTTTGATTCCCCAATCACTGCATGACTTTGATTTTTACCTTATTCTCTACCTAGTTTCAAACTATATGTACATTGCTCTTTCATTAACACAAGACATGAGCACATTGGTTTAAAAAGCTCTCTCTCTCTCTCTCTCTCTCACACACACACACACACAAAACTTTCTGCTCTCTTTCTGTGTTACTTATTATTAGTCTGAGTTAGTCGGCTGCAAGCAAAGGCTAACTATTGTGCTCTCCTAT
The DNA here is from genome assembly GCA_005239525.1 of Nicotiana knightiana. NCBI lineage: Eukaryota > Viridiplantae > Streptophyta > Magnoliopsida > Solanales > Solanaceae > Nicotiana > Nicotiana knightiana. Next base: position 16,331 of record ML389244.1, read on the forward strand.
CCCTTCACTTTTGTGTTTACTGCCTTCTTTACTAGTATGTTCTGATTTCAATTCAAGTCCCAAACCAATATGCTTCTTTTACTGCTTCAGTTTATCATGTTTCTATATGTGGTTTTGTTGTTCAACCTGCAACTAATAAGTCTACTTTACTGCTTTATCAGCATGCTTTTGAATGTGTCCAACCCCTTAGGATCAGCCTGCTTATGAACGCCCTTTGTAGTATACCTCATGTGACTCTGCCTTACTTATGTTTTCCTTGATTTCTATCATGAACCTTTTTGTGCAAGCAATTGGCTATCCCAAGTTTTCTGATCCTGTGTTGGTTCTGGGATTCATGATATGTTGATTCCCTAAACCCCTATAAGAATTTTCATGCTCGTATAACTATGTGTGCACTAAATGTGCTCTATGTGTCCCCAATCCCCAGCATCCCTGTGTGTAGGTTTGTTCTTACTGTTTTGATTATGTGTTGGTTAAGTATTGCTGGGTTTAGTTTTGGCTCTATGGTTGATTTGCTATTGTTTAATTATATAACTCTCTGTTTTCAAAAGTTGTTTTACTGAATGACTCCCTCTTTTATTTCACAAAACTGTTTCAAGCAAGTCTCTTTTAACATTGTTTACTTACTAAAACCTTTTCAAAATTATATCAAGCACTCTCACTGTAATCTTAGGTCCTTAAGTTCTGCCCCTCTAATGTGTGACTGCTTAGGGATCCCTATGAGATCCCTCTGAACTCTGATGCATTAGAGCTGGCTCTTCCACACTGCACTTACTCAATTATGGTTGTGAAGTCTGGGTGTGAGCACTTCCCGGGATCCCTTGAGGTCCTTAGGGAACTCTGACACACCCGGATATGAGAAAGGCTATGAAACATTTGGGCATTTGAGGTTCGTAGAATCTAGACCTGTTTTTAGGCTCCCTATAGTGTAACTTATTATTTTTCTTTATCTATTTATGTAATTCATTCACATTGGTTTGTAATAAGTGTTGTAAACGAATATTGGGGATTGATAGTGAAAAGGGGAGGGTAGCTATGTCTGTTATCGACGTCAATGGGTAGAAATCATGCCTTAGGTTTACATTCCCCATGTGCACAGTAGAATTGATGTTTAGGACCAACACATGCAAAGCATATCATATATTAGATATCATGCTCTTAAGTTTTATGAATACTGTTTCAGCATCACATTATTTTATCACTTCGAAATCATGCTTCAGAGCTAAATAATAGCACTAACACGAACTGTTCCTGCACATTTTTGAAGTCATGCTTAACAATGTTGTAATATTTTTGTGCATCCTGCTTTGCATATCCTGAGATCATGTCGTGCATTTAGAAATCCTTCTTTAGGAACTCTACATATAAATCATTCTGCATTTTATATGCGCATTAGATACCATGTTTTAGGACCTCACTAAGTCACACCTAGCTAAGCTACTGATGCATGAAAAGGGATGTAAGACAGTCTCACATATGTTATCCTGTGTTAGTAAAATTGTTAATAACCCCTATCCTATGTCTTTGCAACACTTAGAACAACATGCTTTAGGTAAAACAACTTCTAAACTGTTTTAAATAATTCTGGTAACTATTGTGCATTTCCCCCACGCCCAAGCCTTAGGTAACCAACTTTTATAAAATTGGAAAACTGTTGCTTTTGTGTTTACAGCCTAATGATTAACAAGCTTAAAATCAGTAGGCAAACCAGGCCCCTGCTTTTGGATTTATAAAATAAAACTGCATATCTTCTATTTTTTATATTCACTTAGACATCATGTTTTAGGATCTTGTCTAATAATACTGATCTTATTTGTGTTTGAGTCGTGCTATTACATGCGTTATCTGTGGAGGTAAATCTGAGCCTCTTAATTGCTCTTTCCTGCCTTTATTTGCTAAAAGTCCTATTTGTTCTTGTCTATCGCCTAGTATTTCTCCTTTTAAACCTTAGGGGTCTATCTAGAACTACCTATAGGTAGAGGTCCTAATCTCCTCCAGGACCATTAATAAGGGACGGGTAACAACACAAATAGAGGTCGTTATATAAACTCGCTTAATAACCGCTAAGGGGTGGGGAAGGGTAGACATGGATATGATAGCCGGTGAGTTAATGCCACGTGTAGCCCCTCTTCTTAGGAGTGATTACCGGGCATTGTACTGATGTGATCCTATAGTATAAACAACCTAGGACCCTCTATCCCTTACATATGTGTGTTTAGATCATAACTCTTTCAAAACCTTATATGTGTGCCTAGACTCTAAATCTTTTAATCTTTAGCAAATATGTGTGCTTAGACTACGAATCTTCTCAAAAAACCTTTATTTGTTTACCTATGTTCTTTTATTGCTTATGTGCTACCTGTTTTAAAATTCACAAAGTTTGTTTGGCCGGGAACCACAGTTGTGGACTTCGAGGGGTGCCTAACAGTTTCCCCTTGAAGTAATTTCAAGCCCTTAACCTATCTCTGGTTATCCAATCTGTGTTTGTAAATGACCCTTAGTAGGTGTGCTAACGCACCTTAATTCGTTAGGTGGTGAGTCTTTAAATCCCTTACATCCCTTTTCCCAAAAGGAAACGAGTTGTCCTAATAATGTCAAAAACCATGACCGATCCGAGAGGAGAGGAAAAAGGGGGCGCGACATCCTTTCGGTTGTAATTTATAATAATGGAAAGGATAATCTTGGTAAGTTTGATCCAAAAAGCGACGAAGGTATTTTCCGTGGATACTCTCCCTCAAACAGAGCATATAGAGTTTTTAATAAACGTAGTTTATCCATTGAAGAATCTATACATGTTGTTTTTGTGGATACTATCTCTCATGAAGAATGATAGTCTTCCTAAAGATGAAGAAATTTCTATAGTGCCAAAATCTATTGATACATGTGAAATTGCCTCTGAAGATATAACTGATCAGCAAGATCAATCAACTGTGCATCTTTCAGAAAACCAGGAGTCCACTTCAATTACCTCAACAAACTCTGTTGAAAAGGAGCAGTGTCAATTGTCCCAAATAAATGGAAGAGTGAACCTGGATATCCTCATAAGTATATCATTGGAAAGACTCAGGAAGGAATTAAAACTAGAAGATCTCTAAAGTAAACATCATTGCTCTCATATCCCAATTTGAACCCAAAACGGTGGACGAAGCACTTGGAGACAAAAGATGGATAACTGCAATGAAGGAAGTGCTTGATCAGTTTGAGAAAAACAAGGTATGGAAACTCATTCCTAAGCCACTAAATGCATCCATTATTGGAACAAAATGGGTGTTAAGAAATAAGTTGAATGAATCTGGACAAGTTGTGAGAAATAAAGTCAGACTAGTTGCACAAGGTTATTCACAACAAGAAGGAATTGATTATGAGGAAACCTTCGCCCATGTTTCCAGGTAAGAATGTATTCACATTCTATTAGCTTATGATGCTCATAAATGTTTTAGACTGTTTCAGATGGATGTTAAAAGTGACTTTTTGAATGGATTCATCTCTGAGGAAGTTTTTGTTAAGCAACCTACATGATTTGTAAATGAATCATTTCCCAATCATGTCTACAAACTGTCCAAAGGTTTGTATGGCCTAAAACAAGCTCCTAGAGCCCTATATGAAAGGCTAAGTTCATTTTTGCGTGAACACTGATTCAACAGATGTAATATTGATACTACTCTTTTCATCAAACGTTCTTCACTAGTTAACTTAATTGTGCAAATTTATGTAGATGACATTATTTTTGGCAGTACTAACATTGTTTTGTGCAAGGATTTCTCTAACATTATGAAAGGAGAGTTTGAAATGAGTATGATAGGAGAATTAACTTTATTCCTTGGACTTCAAATCAAGCAAGTACATAAAGTAATATTCATTAGTCAAACAAAGTACACGAAGGAACTCATAAAAAAGTTTGGTATGTCCAATGCAAAGGCCATAGGAACTCCTACGAGTCCATCAACTACTTTGGATGAATACAAAAACGGTAAGAGTGTTGATGAAATAATGTATCGAGGTATGATCGGGTCATTACTTTATCTTACAGCTAGCCGACCAGATATTATTGTTTAACCAAAGAATTAGATCCTTTGACTAAAGCTATTTGTAGGATGAACACGGGTTACTGATAATCAAGGAAATAGAGAAAATGAATAATAGACAATACTGCAGAAATATAGAAAAGCAAAGTAGATTGTATTCGAGAATCAGATGCCTTTACAAGTTGTATTCCCCTCCTTTATATAGGAGATTCCTTGATATAACGTACAACTCTTGCTATGATTGCTCATTAATGACTAATTATGACATTAATGGGGCTTTGCAAAGGATAACAGTAATTGGGGTACGGTTACATAATGTACGAGTAATCAATTGTGGGTTCTTGAATCTGCCCGTAGCTTTGTCCAGATTCATTCTGACAGTGTCTCTTCCCTGTTTTGATCAGGTTGAGTTTCCCGTGGCTGATGAGCTCGAGGGTTTATTGAATCGTGCCTCTTTGTTCCGTACCTCTTCAAAGAATCACATCCAGCTGTCGCATTCTCCTGTATCCATATAACTGGTTGAGTTGCCAAGAGTTGGCTTACGTGTGAAACTCTTTTTTACCAATACAGATAGTCCCCCCACTTACCATATATTTATTGATTAATATTTGGTAAGTGGATACTCATTTATGTCGGGAATATTTTGCCGCCGCTTTACCTTGAAACATTGTATCCTTCTCTGAACCATAGGCATCGTTTGTCACTTCCATTTAATGTTCATACCACGTGTCCTTCTCGGATTGGTTCTGCATTTACTCGGCACCTTTTAGGGCTTTTTTCGGCTATGTCAGTTCCGAAGTGACACCTTCAATTATGACTTTTCATCCTTATTTTTCTTTTTTTCCATGGTTGACGGTTGTCCTCAAGTATAAATACATTTCTTCTTTTCTTTGCTTCCACGAAACACTTTCTAACTTTGTCTTTTGTAAAGAACTTTCTTCTTGCCTCTGTAAACAAGTCTTCTTCAAATCAACCTCAGGGAGTAATAGATATTGAAAATTTAATGCCATCTTCTGCTCCGACTAGGAGTCGGAGGGATGGTATACTTAGGAGTCTAGGATCCACTCCTTCGAGATGCTCCTCTTCTTCTCAGATAGTTCCCTTTCCTTCCGCTAGGTCTCTGGTTTCTCCGAGGTTTAGGGCTTCTCGGTCTTTGTCTAGAGGTAGAGGTGAACACCTTCGTGAACCTGGAGTTAATGAAATTGTTCCTGCTGAGTTTGTCTTTGCTAGAGATAATCAAGTTCTTGTAGACCAATCTTCTTCCCTTGAGAGTGTCGAAAGGTACCCAACCCTTATAACTGAGGATCAGATTTCCCTTGTTCGTAGGGAGTGTTTTTGGAGGCCTGATTTCCCTGTCTACATTCCGAATAGTAATCAAAGAATAACGTCTTACAAGACGGGATATTCTTTTGTTTATACGTACCCTTTTACTCTAGGGTTTAGACCTCCCATTGACCCAATCATAATTGAATTCTGCCATTTTTTCAATATCTGCTTAGGACAAGTTGGTCCGCTTGTGTGGCGAGTTGTCTCATGTCTTAGGAGTTTAGCTTCTTTAGCCTCGGTTCCTTTTACTTTCAACCATCTTATTCATCTATACTCTCCTACCTTGTTTCGTGAAGGGGTTTTTACTCTGACTGCAAGGAGCAAAAGAGTGCTGGTAACCCCTGGAGATGATATGTTGTTGTACCCACTGTTGGTTTAGTGGGTGAAGAAAATCTTCCCTTCCCTGAGAAGTGTAATCGTGCACGTGGGTATGTTTTAGCTCATGTCTATTTACTTTTCCTCGTTCTGACTTGAGATGTTTTACTAACACTGTATCTGTTTCTTCTTCTCTCAGCAATCAGGGATACTGTTGAGAATGTCTCCGATATCCGTGATTGGGTAGAAAAATTGTTGTCCGTTGCTCCTTTAGAAGAGAGATCTTGGAAGTACCTCGCTGGGAGGTATGGTTGGCATGTAAAGACCCACGGTAAGTGAAGCTTTTGTTCTTGCTTCTTTTCTTACTCGAGTCTCTTCTTTCTTTGTCGCTTAACTTTTTCCCTTTTGATAGGGTTCTCTGCTCGTGGGGTGTCTGCTTCATCTATCCCGAAGATGTCTTTGGCTCAAGCCCAAGAGATTATTGTTGGTCCATCTTCCTCGAAGATTGGTTTCGAGGAAGATTGGTGAGTCTCGTTCTGTAGAAGTAGAAGAAGGTGCTTTAGTACATAGGACACGGAGAAGGTGGGTGGTTTTAGATGATGAGTTTACACCCATGACCTTTCCTTCCGTGTCTGTGGTTGATCCCTCTACCCTTGAAGATGTTTCACATTCCCCCATTCATAAGTCTGTGGATTACCTGTTCCATGAAGGTTTTGATCTTGCTCCTGACAATGTCCCTTTGGCTGCTGTCTTTCCTGCTTCTTTAAGAGAAGCTGTCTCATCTGCTCCTTTGGATATTACGGCTTCTGCTGTTGCTTTGCCCATGGCTTCCTCAACTCTTCAACCCTCCGTGCCTGCTGCTTTGCTCGTGGCTTCTCGAGCTCCTCAACCCGCCATGCCTGTTTCTACTTCATCTCTACCTGCTTCCATGCCTCCCGCTAGGGAAGTAGGGTCTTCCAGCAGAGAGATGCGGCAGGTAGTAATAGAGGTTCCAGCTGAGGGGAATCTTTTCAAGAAAACGGGTTAGCCCAAAGTGTGGCTCAAGCCTTTGATTGGTCCCACTGAGAAAGCCAAGCTAGCCAGGCATAGTGCTCTTACATGGGCCAATGAAGTTGTGCATACCTCTTTGAAGGTATGATGCAGGTTATCCTCTTTCATTTTCGTATATGAAATTTATCATATTTGATTGGTTTATTTCTTGTAGATTAATCTTATAGTCATGGAGCTTATGAAGAGGATCTCAAATACGGATCAGGAGATAAAAGAGTTTCAGGCCGATGCTGATAATTGGAAAATACAGTATGATAGCCTAAGGATTGACATGGATTCCCTATAAGAGGAAATTAGTACCTTGAAGCGGCAGATGAGGCTCATGGCGGCATAACTGGAAGTAGAGAAGGCTTCTTCCAGTCAGGCTGATAAAGACAAGAGTGTTTTGGAGTCCTCATTTGCTGAGCAGCTGTCCCGCGCCTCAGATGAGATTAGAGACTTGAAAAACTTGTTGAGGCAGAAGGAGGAATACTCAGGCGATCTCGTGCAATCACTCACTCATACTCAAGAGGACCTTCGTAAGGCTTTAGATAAAGTTCAAACTCTGGAGGAGTCGATTGTACCATTAAGGGCCGCCCATGAAGCTGCTGAAGCGGAGAAGGACGGATTGAGAGCTGAGCTTCAAGTATGGGCAGGGGATTATGAAGATCTTGAAGAGGTGGCTGATGTTGATGTGAGCTGGGCGTATATGAATTCTCGCCTTGACACATTGACGAAAATGAGTCAAGAGGGTTTTGACCTTAGTAAGGAAGCCATGGAGAAGGATCAACAAGGTCATAACCTCTCTTCACCTGATGGTGAGAATCCAGCTGCTCATGCCTCTTCATCCCTAGTTTCTCCCACTCTTTCTGCCAGTGAAGTCAACCCCCCTTCTGAAGAAGTTTAGTTGGTTCCCCCCTTCTTCTTCTTTTTTTTATCTTTGTCTCAATTGATGGTTACCCCCGTCCCATCGGGGGTAAATTTGGATTTCTTTAAAGTCCCCAAATGACAACTTAGGGGAACCTCAATGTATAAAAATTCTATACGACTAAGTATAAATTAATACTTAGTTTTTACTTAGCCGTTGTAATATATTAATGCTAGTATGACTTTTTTTGAGTTTCTGTTTCACTCTTTAAGTATTTTGCATGCTTCATTTTTTGAGGTTTTAGTTTTACCCCTGAGTTATGCATATACAATGCTTTAGATTACTCGTACCTAAATAGGCACGGTGTCATATTAAATGTGTGCCTTTTGTTAGTAGGCATAATTTATGGAATAGGGCCCTTTATGATTGACATAAAGAAGACGTCTCAACTTCATTATAATGCAATAGGGTGGTAGGAATTTTACACATGTTTAAGAATGTTTCCAAGGAAAGTTTTTTGTTTGGACTTCCACGACATTTTAGACGTAGATGGGTCTTCAAGCTCGAGCTTTTGACTTTCTGATAGTCTTCTTTGCTTCGTCTTAGCCTTCCATACTGTATGTCCCCCAAATGTTTGAGCTTTTAAGAATGAGATCTCGAGCACTTGATTATTCCTTCCTTGTGGTCCTTTTCCTAAAAAGGAAAAACATTCCGGACTCGAAGGTATATAGTTTTTTAGATGATGACTGCTTAACCCTTTTAAAACGTCCATCAGAAAGTGTAACCCTAGACCGGGAATTGTGTTATTTCCTCGCGTCTTTGCAGGTCTAATATCATCATCTGGTGATGGGTTAGCTTTATGCCTATCATCTAAAAAAGTTAATAAAATTTTTAAATGTTCAAAATAAAATTAAACGTGTGATACCTGACCAGGGGTATTTCTTTTCCTTATAAGTAATACTTCTTTAGATGGATGGCGTTCCAGCTTGTTGGTAGAACTTTGTCGTCCATAGGTTCCAACTCATAGGCGCCCTTCCCAGCTATGCCTCGGATTTTGTAGGGTCCTTCCCAGTTTGGATTTAGCTTTCCTGCGCCTGCTTCTTTCGTTGATTGAAAGACTTTTTTGAGGACGAAGTCCCCAATCTTGAAGTACCTGAGATGAGCTTTACGGTTGTAATAACGCTCTATGATTTGTTTTTGAGCTGCCATCCGTATCAGTGCTGCTTCTCTCCGTGGTTCGAGCAGGTCCAGGTTGGTCCTCAATTCGTCGTCGTTTGCTCCCTCCATGGCTGTTGAGAACCTTATGCTTGGTTCTCCAATATCCACAGGTATTAAGGCTTCTGAGCCATAGACAAGTGCGAACGAGGTTTCTCCCGTGGCTATTTTTGAAGTTGTTCTGTATGCCCATAATACCGCTGGTAACTCATCAGTCTAGTTTCCTTTGGCTTTATCTAGCCGCATCTTTAGATTGTTGATGATGACCTTATTTGTTGATTTAGCTTGACCATTAGCCACGGGGTGGTATGGTGTTAAAGTGATCCGTTTGATTTGCCAACTTTCAAAGAATTCTGTGATTTGCGAGCCTATGAACTGTGGGCCATTATCGCACACGATCTCCTTTGGTATTCCAAAGAAACATATTATGTTTCGCCATAAGAAGCTTTTAACTTTCTTTTCTCGCACTTGTTTGAACGCTTCTGCCTCTACCCATTTTGTAAAATAGTCGGTTAGCATGAGCAAAAACCGTACCTGTCCTTTAGCTGTGGGAAGAGGTCCCACTCTGTCCATACCCTATTTCATGAAAGGCCATGGGGATATTATTGGATGCAATAATTCCGTTGATCGATGCATGTTAGTGGCAAACCTTTGGCACCTTTCGCATTTGGATACGAAGTTCTCGGCTTCTTCTTCCATCTTAGGCCAATAGTACCCAGCTCTGATTCAGGTTTTCACTAAGGATCTCGCCCCTGAGTGATTTCCACAGTGTCCTTCGTGGACTTCATTCATCACAAATTCTGTTTGGTTAGGTCCGAGACATTTATCTAGGAGTCCTCCAAACATCTTGCGATAAAGCGAGTTGCGAATAAGGAAGTACCGTGCAACTTTGCAGCGAAGTGCTTGAGCTTCTTTCCTGTCTTCAGGTACGGTGCCATTCTGCAAAAAATTAAGAATTTCATTTCTCCAGTCCCAGGTTAAGTTGTTGAAAGTTACCTCATTCCCGTCCTGGTCGATCATTGAATGAAATAGTTAGACGATAATTGCATTGTCTTTGTTTGTTACTTCTGTGACTGCTGCGAGGTTAGCTAATGCATCTTCTTCTGCATTTTCCTCTCTAGGTATTTGAATTACCTTCCATGTTTTGAATTGTCTCACGAGCTCTCGTGCTTTTTCAAGATACTATTGCATTCGAGTCTCTCGAGTGATGTAAGTCCCTTGTATCTGATTTACTACCACTTGGGAGTCGCTGTTGATCACAATTTTCTCGATTGAGAGCTCCCGTGCGAGTTCAAGCCCTGCAATAACAGCTTCGTACTCTGCTTCATTGTTAGTTATAAGATAACACTTGATAGCTTGCCGTGTCTTTTCACCCGTGGGTGATATTAAGACTATGCCTAAGCCGNTGCATTGTCTTTGTTTGTTACTTCTGTGACTGCTGCGAGGTTAGCTAATGCATCTTCTTCTGCATTTTCCTCTCTAGGTATTTGAATTACCTTCCATGTTTTGAATTGTCTCACGAGCTCTCGTGCTTTTTCAAGATACTATTGCATTCGAGTCTCTCGAGTGATGTAAGTCCCTTGTATCTGATTTACTACCACTTGGGAGTCGCTGTTGATCACAATTTTCTCGATTGAGAGCTCCCGTGCGAGTTCAAGCCCTGC
>ML389248.1:0-106444 GCA_005239525.1 Nicotiana knightiana
ACCAATTACTTTAAGATGTTGTAGTGCTGGTTTCTTAGCATACAACCTTTCAAAAGGACTTTTATTGTCAATAACAGTACTAGGAACTCTATTTATTATGTATACTGCAGCCATTACACAGTATCCCCAGAATTGAATTGGAATGTGTGCTTGAAATCTGATTGCTCTAGTTTTCACAGATATGTCTATGTTTTCTCTCAGAACCATTGTCAGTTCTTACTGTCTTTATAATTACACCAAACTATGTTTCACAAATGTAACAAATTATTGCACAATTACACAAACATCAGCTTTCAATTTTATTAAGAATATCCAAGTCATTCTAGAGAAATCATCGACTACAGTAAAGAAGAACCTATTACCAGCAACAGTAGGAACTTTATAAAGACCCCATAAGTCCATATGAATTAGCTCAAAAATAGTTGAAGTTTTTATACTACTAACAAGAAATGAATTTCTAGTTTGCTTTGCACAAGGATAAGTAGTACACAAATCTATTCTGTCAGCAATATTCTGTACATTTACATGAAGAAGTTTCTTGAGAACTACAACAGATACATGCCCAAGTCTTCTATTCCAAAGATCAATCTCATTTGAACTAATTTCTTTATTGATTTGTCTATCACTAGTATTTAGACTAATTGCATTATTTCCTGACAAGTTTTGTCTACTGAGTATGTATAACCCATTGTCTTCTTTATCAATCGCTTTTACCCTCCCACTGAAGAGTTCCTGAAATATGAAAAAATTAGGGAAGAAAGCAACTGAGCACCTTAACTCTTTTGTTACTTTAGAGACAGACAGTAGATTGTATTTAAATTGAGGAATGTAGAACACATTTGTTATGGTATCATTTTCTGTTAATTTGCTAGTGCCTGTATGAGTTACTTGTGCAGTCTCTCCATTAGGCAATGTACTTTCTTTTGCTGATTTGGTTGAACTAATGGGAATTCCTTTAAAAATTCTAAGTCAGCTACCATATGATTGGTAGCTCCAGTATCAATAATCCAATCACGTAATGAGCTAGAAGCTAATAAGACATGAGGAATACCTGCTGCATGAGCCGCTGGTGTTGAAGAATTTGAATTGACACCTTCTTTATTAAGCAGCTGCACTAAGTGATCATATTGTTCCTTAGTGAATGTACAGTTTCCCATCCACGACACACTGCCCAGTTGCCTATTGTTCTGTGAGTTGTTACCAGTCATTGTACTTCCTCCTAGCTGAGAATCTGAGAATTGTTCTCATTCCAGTTGCATCTTGAACCCTGATTGCTCTGTACACTTGCATCAGACACCACATTGTATGCACTGTGAGTATTCATATTCTTCCTTTTTGTTCTAAATTCTGGAGGATATCCTACTACTTTGTAGCAATTTTCTTTTGAATGTCCCTTCATCTTACACACTTCACAAAACATATTAAAATTCTTTTTATTTTTCTGATAATTTCCACTAAACTTAGTATACATAGCCACATCAAATTGGCGAGTTCCTGTAGTAGGATTTGCCCCTAACAAGCCAGCATTGTTGGCGACTGTTTTTTGACTTTCATCACTAATTACCATAGCATACACTTGATTCACCGAGGGCATTGGACTCATTAACAAAATTTGACTCCTGGCCTGTCCATACGAGTCATTCAACCCCATTAAAAACTAAAACAACTTTAGTTTTTGTAAGCGAGTCACAAATTCTCTTGACTTTGGACAGTCACAGCCTGGTGTTGGTACTAGAGCTTCAAACTCCTCCCATAGATCCTTTAACCTTGAAAAATAGGCAGACACAGATGTTGTACCTTGATTGAATGTGACTATTTCTTTATGTAGATTATATGATCTTGCTCCATCAACCTTGTCAAACCTTTCATGCAAGTCATTCCAAACAGCCTGAGCATTAGAAGCATACATTATTCCTCCCAACAATCCACTACTTACTGAATTCATAAGCCAAGATAGCACTATTGCATTTACCCTCTCCCAGTGATTCCACAAATTTTCTGGAAAGCTTTCTTTGACACACGTTCCATCAACAAGATCCGGCTTATTTCTACCTAACAAAGCCATTCTCATAGACCTAAACCACAATGAGTAATGTTCAATCCTAGTGAGTTGGAAAGAAATAATATGTATACCACTTATATCGGAGGGGCTCAAGAAGAGTGGATGATTGTAATCAAGAACATGCAAACCTCCTTGAGTCGGTGTTGTAGCTGGAATCACTGAGGGAACTGCGTGCTGTCCATTTTCAGCCATGATCTACCAAGAATTTTCAAGAATCAACCCAGATTTGTATTTTGTCAAATTATCTTGATTTCTGATTTTGTTCTAAAGAATCAAGATGACGAATCAAAGAATTAAACCTTAGTTTAATCCTGCTCTGATACCATGAAATTATTCTTGAGTTAAGATTCAAGTTAGTTGAAGAAGAAGAAATTGAGATTAACTGGAAGAGGAAGAAGAATACAGAGAAGAGNTTGAGGCCTTATAAAAGATAGTAAAACTGTGCTTTGTTTAATTTTTTGTGAACTGCCCAGATTCAGCAGGTCCTAAAATTAGTAGGCAAACTAATTAAGTCTCCACTGCCTCGCTTTAATAGATATTGCATACAGTCTGTTTTCATGCTCACATAGATATCCTGTTTTAGGACTTTGAAATATCTGAAATCTTATTGTTCGAGACGTGCTATTGTCTTCATATTGAGGAGGTAAAAGTGAGCCTTTAATTGTTCCTTACGTGGATGTGCTATTTGTTCTTGCTTGTCGTTTAGATTTCCCCCCTTTTAAGCACCTTAGGAGAGTCTAGAACCACCTTAATTAGAGGTCTTAAACACCTCCAGGGCCATAAGAAAAGGGTTGGGTAATGCACGCCTAGAGCACGTTTAATTAAAATCGCTCATAACCGCTAAGGGGAGGGTAATTGAGTAGCAAAAAAATATGATGACCCGTGCGCTAATGTCACGTGTAACCCCTCTAGTTGAGGAAGGATTATCGGGCATTGTACGGATGTGATCCTATAGGCTAATAACGTAGGACTCCTTTATCTTATTTTCATATGTGTGCTCAGACTGCCTACTTTTTAAACTCTTTTCATCTTACTTACATATGTGTGCTTAGACTGATTATTTGTTAAATGACTAATTTACTAAGTAAGTTTGGCCGGGACCCACCATTGTGGACCTCGAAGGGTGCCTAACACCTTTCCCTCGAGGTAATTTTAAGCACTTACCCAATCTCTGATAACGTAAACTGGTTTTTATGAGTTACTTGCATGAGGTGCCCTAACACACCATACAAAGAAGAGATAGAGAGAGGTTTAGACTCAAGTTAGTTGAAGAAGAAGAAATTGAGATTAACTGGAAGAGGAAGAAGAATACAGAGAAGAGATAGAGAGAGGTTTAGAGAAGAGAGAGAAATGAGCGTGTAGTTTATTCATCAATAGTGGTGAATTATACAATGTGTAGTGGAAATATGTGTATATATATATATAGTTATCTTAAACAACTAATTAACTAATTAACACTAACTATCTTAATTAGTGTATAATAACTAACTTAACTAGTATATAATTACAAACACTCTTTTTACATTGAGTATTATCTTTCTCTAGAAAATTATCATTGGAGATGGTAACGGTATTCCAATCTCGCATATTGGACATACTACTCTTCGCTATAACTCCGCTGCTCCATTCACACTTCATCAAGTTTTATGCTCACCGGAAATTAAACAAAACTTAATTTTAGTTGCACAATTTTGCCGTGAAAATCTAACTTCTATCGATCTTTTTCTTATTCTTATCTTGTTAAGGATTTGAGCAATGCGTGAATCCTACTTCAAAGACGGAGTAAAGATGATCTTTATGAGTGGCCAGCCTTCGAGCTTTCCTTCATACCACAACTACAAGCTAACTCTGCAGCCCAATCGTCTCCGACACTCCATCTTTGGAATGTAAGACTTGGTCTTCCACAACCATGTATCACTAAAAATTTTATTTCAGCATTTTATAATTTCTCTTCCAGTCTCTTCAAGTAAACCGTTTACCTTTTGTAATTCATGTCTCTCTAATAAAAGTCATCGTCAACCCTTTGGTGAAATATCCGTTGTAAGTAGTCCACCATTTGAAATTATCTATTCTGATATATGGGGACCAACCCTTGTCTCATCTTTTGATAACTTTCACTTTCACGTTATTTTTATTGATTACATTACAAAATATACGTTGCTTTATCCCATCAAGCATAAATCTAATGTTACTCATATATTCACTAACTTTAAAAACTTAGTCACTATTTACTTTTCCACCACCATTAGCACGTTATATACTGATGGAGGTGGTGAGTACATTGGCCTACAATCAATTCTTCAAACATCTGGAAATCAACATCTTATAAGTCCACCATACACCTCTCAACTTGTCGATTCGGCTGAACGTAAACACCGCCGCATTATTGAAACAACGCTAACCATCCTTCATCATGCTTTTGTACCTGTCAAGTTTTGGTCCCTCGCAGTCCAAAAAAAAGTCTACCTTATCAATCGACTCCCTACCTCTCTCCTTAAAGGCACACCACCTTTCAGAAGCTCTTCCAGCGTGATCCCAATCCACACAAGCTAAGAATCTTTGGATGCCTCTGTTACACTTGGTTAAAACCTTATATATCGCATAAACTTGACCAAAAGGGTTGTCCTTGTGTATTTATGAGGTGTTCCTATTTTACAAACAGTTATGTATGCCTTGATCCCTCCAAAAACAAAGTCTACATCTCTCGTCATGTGGTGTTTAATAAATCCATCTTTCCATTTGCTTCAAACAGTAAGTCACTCACCAGTAGTTCCTCTTTTCCAGCTTCCTCCTGGTTAGCACCTTCCCCTGAACCTGTAGTTCCCTCTTTACCTCTGCCTTTATCACCTAACCTTCATTCTACAGGTTCAGATCACTCTCCAGGTTCGCGATGTA
The DNA here is from genome assembly GCA_005239525.1 of Nicotiana knightiana. NCBI lineage: Eukaryota > Viridiplantae > Streptophyta > Magnoliopsida > Solanales > Solanaceae > Nicotiana > Nicotiana knightiana. Next base: position 4,958 of record ML389248.1, read on the forward strand.
CAAGTGTTCCTGCTGCCAGTTCTAATCAGGTATGTTTTTCTCATACTGTCTCAAACCGCCCTCTTCTCCCTGCTACTGAACGACCTCTTGTACATTGAAACTCCTTACCACCTAAAACCTCTGATCTTGCCCAAACCGACTCTTCTTCTAATATTCCTTCTCATGGACGCATTGTCACACGTTCCAAAAATAACATATTTAAACCAAAACGCATAGTTGACTACCTGGCCACACCGTCTCCAGTTTCGTTTCCTTTCACCCTAAACACTGTCAAACAAGCTCAACAATACCCTGAGTGGTGTGCAGCCATGCATGAAGAGTACACTGTCCATATGCGCAATAATGCTTGGTCTCTTATTTCATCTAACTCAGCTCAAAATGTTGTAGGTTGAAAGTGGGGTTTTTGACTTAAACATAAGGCTGATGGTTCTATTGAGCGCTACAAAGCCTGTCTTTTGGACAAGGGCTTTCATCAACGTCCAGGCATTGACTTACATACGACATTCAGTCATGTGGTTAAACATAGCACCATCTGTCTAATTCTTTCTCTTGGTGTGACTAACAGGTAGCCCCTGTATCAACTTGATGTCAATAATGCATTTCTACAGGGCCAACTTGAAGAAACTGTGTTCATGAATCAACCACAAGGCTTCATTAATCCACAACACCCAGATTATGTTTGCAAACTTCACAAACCTATTTATGGATTGTTTCAGACTCCACGTGCATGGTAATCTGCTCTAAGGCAGTTTCTTGTCTCATGTGGCTTCAAACGAGCTTATTCAGACAATTCAGTGTTCATCTACGATAATCCGACATTGTTTCTTTATGTGCTCATATATGTAGATGATATCATTGTTACTGGCTCATCGCGCTCTCACATCACCTCCGCAATCAATCAACTTAGGCCAGAGATTTTCCATCAAGGACCTAGGCTCACTACACTTCTTCCTCAACATTGAAGTCATCCCATTCGACCAAGGTCTCCTACTTACTCAAAGCAAATTTGTAGTTGATTTTCTGTCTCGTTTTGACATGCTTAAGGCCAAAGGAGTATCTACACCTATCTCATCCTCTGAAACTCTTCTTCAGGATGATGGCTCTACTGAATACCGCCAAGTTGTTGGAGCTCTTCAGTACCTCACTACCACTCGGCCTGATATTTCCTTCGCCGTTAATAGACTTGCTCAATTAGCAAGACATTTGTGAGTGAAAGAATTATATGCCTCACCTAATATGTGAATCCTTGTTCAATCTTGCATTCTGATTTTTTCTTAATATTAATTTTTTGTCTAGATTGAGTACAATTCAAATATCGCAGACGCTTGGAAATACTTTTCAAACTCTTATCGGAAGAACATAGATATAGTTAGAGCTAAAAATTGCATGAAATGTGCCCTTGCTATGATAGTAATAATTTTTCTACTTGTAGTTCTAAAGTTTTATTTAATTTTATTAAAATTAGTCCTTTTTAAAATTTGTTACAAAAATCAACCATTATTGTTATTTTAATATAATAGTAAAGCCCGCCCGTATTTTATATTTAATTTGGATTGATTACTAGTTTAAAAGTAATTGTCATGTCTTATTGATTAATAACATATACTTCATCTTTTATTTGTTCAGCGCGGCGTCCACAAAAATGAGCCGTTTGTAAGATGTCAATGCTTGCATTGTGACTTGCTCCAAGTGAAGCATTACTATACATCTACATTACACAGTTAATATATTTAAAAATAAAAAATTCTTGTTCTAAAATTGTATGTATTGATGGTATCCTCTTGTTTTCTGTATGTCCTGATCATAAAAATGGCTTTCAATTTATTGACGAAAGCATTAAAAGTACAGAAAGCAGTGGGATCTAGAGACACTTTTCTTATAATCAAATGCTTACGAAAAATATTAACTTGTGTGTTGCCAGTATTTCTAGCCTCTTAAGACTATTCGGACTAATGTTTGACCTATTTTTTCGGAACAAATATGAAGAAATGAAAAAACTATACCCAGATATGCAGTACCAATGGGCCGTGGTAAGAAACCAACCCTAGCCTGCAACAATGGACACATGTTTGTTACTTTATATTTATGATATTTCTGTTATTAGAGACCGTGATAATCTTTTATTTGTTTGATTAGGTGGATACATCCCTGGAGAATTACGAGAGAGCTTTAACTGGATATTCACTTTTCGTGGGGTCAAGTTCTACATTTGATGATGCAAAAGATATGCAGATATTGATTCAAATTTTTCGGCAAATTAGATGAATTGGTTAAGGTAAGACTACTTTTTTAGCTTATGCATATGTTTTTTCGATCAGTTTCTAGAATTGACTAATTTTATTTTAAGTGTTTGCAATATATTACCTTTGATCTTGTCGTAAGAAAATTTATTTACTAATAAGGAAATTTGAGTAATTTAATTTCAATTCTAAAATATTTATACTATTAAAAAGTAGGTACTCTTTCTATCTTTCCTTTTTTTTTTTATAAAGATTTTATATTTTTTCCTACAATCTTCAATATTTTCTAATTGAAAATAAATTATAAAATTTACTATTTAAATTTTTTGGACCTAAAGCAAAAATCTATTAATCTCCCCATCAAATCACCCTGCTTTTGCCACCTCGATCGCTACCTATTTAAGTATGTGCAATGGATTTTCTGGATCAAGTTCTTGTAAATAGAGAAACTGTGCATGATAATCTAGCAATTCGTAAATTAGTCCGCGAAAACCTGAAGTATGAGGAGTCTATAATCTTCTTAAGTAACTATGTGAAATATGCCAAGATAAATGCGGATGAAAATATATATTCAGTAACATATGATAGATGCCAAGATAAATTTGGGTGATACATTCAGTAACATATGAAAAATTCCAAGATAAATATGAGTGATACATTCAGTAACATATAAAAGATGCCAAGATAAATATGAGTGATATGTACATATTGGTCAAGGAAGCAAAGCTACGGAAATAAAAGGCTTAATATATGGTTTACCTCTTTCCAGCTTGTACCCAATTTGTTTTTACACATCTCTACTTCACAACAAACATTTTACACACCAAACATTGTCTAAACTGTAGCTATTATGCTCACTTTTTCTTTTATAAGTATATTGCATGCACCAATCACAATTGATATGTATCACTCAGTTTTATTAAATTTTAACCGTTCAAGTAAAGCTGCTGATATATATTTACATTTTCACAGGCTCCTTTTATTCGTGAAATGCCAATGGTCTGTAATAAATATATTTTAGACAATAGTTGGTGTATAAATAGTTCCTCGTGAAATAGAAGAATTTACCTACAAGCTGAGAAGAGGTATACTATGTACATGCAATAGATTTCCCGTGAAGTACATGTGTGTAAAGGGATTTTAGACAATGTTTGATAGGTCATTCATGTTCTATTAGTTGGATCAAGTCAATAAAATGGATACTAACTTAACACCTTTAAATCGATCCCAATTTAAATCGATCTTCTTACAATGTTAGTTTAGAATAATTTTTTCCTAATTCTTGAGTGCCTTTGTTGACGTTTTTCAAGCTACTTTAATAAGTAGCTATTAAAATGTGCCCTTAACATTGAATGACTTGAAACATAGTATTTGTTTCAACTTATATTCAGAATTATAAGTGCGAAGAGAAGCTGTATAAGTAAAAGAATACTTTAATTGGCAAACTCAATTAGGTAAAAAGTATTAATTCAATTACTGTTAATAAGTTCTATATCAGTTGCTTCGGTCGAAATTTTTTTTCAAAACTAAATCAATCAAGTTCAATATGATAATATAAGATAGATTAAGCAAATTGGTTAGACATTAGCAATAATTAAAACTGAATATAACTTCTTTAGATTTCGATAAATTATAAGAATAAAAATATTAAAAAAATTTAAGGCCTCACTTTTTATTTACGCCTTACACCCCATATTATATCGAGCCGCTCTAGCTTCAACTTTACTTTGTTTTCAAATCACTTTTTTCAGCTCAAATCACCTTTAAGTCAAACTTCCCTTGCAATAATATCATTATAACAAGTTCATATGCGATAGTTGTATATGCCGGAGAGTTAATTAGGACGAGATTTGTCACAAAGTTGAAATTAAAAAGAAGGATTAATAATCATAGTTTCAAGATTAAACTTCGAGACATATAATATACAAATAAAATATTTACTAAAGAAAATGATTTAACAAAGAATTCCCTAAATCCTAAAACACCAAACAATGATTATGCGACAGCAATTCAAGATTAAAGAGGGAACTTTTTTTTTTTTTTTTGCAGAAATTATACTGCTAAAGTTACTGACAATGTTTTAATGTGTTCTCTGTTGAAATCTTTTTTTTTTAAGAAGGATTTTTTAATAATAATAAAAAAATAATAACGAACCATAAAAGTAAAAGTACTAGTAAATAGGGCAAAGGCAAACAGTAATATGGTATCCCTTACCTTGGCAAGATGATCAAACTATGCGCCTCCAAAGCCTCATGATGGCAAAGTCTCACGAAGGAGAATGATCTCATAGCCACTTGGTTATCTTCCAAAGGCAAAAGGGGAAGGCAACCTTATATTACGATTCCTATTGAGGCATGAACTGCACTTTACGTACATATTATTACCCAAGTCGAACCAGTAACCAACAGGAAAGTCGTGACAATACACCAACTTCCGAGAAAATTGACGACATATGTAAGTCGATACCAACAACTATTATGGAATCCGAACTCGAGGTACATTCCTAGAGTTCCAACTAGTAAGTGTTTAAATTCTATGAATTATTCCCAGAGTTCGAACTGCACATTTAAAAGTGTTCCTAGAGTTCCAACTAATAAGTATTTAATTCTATGAATTATTCCTGGAGTTCGAACTGGACATTTAAAATCCCAAGAATAAAACATGGGTTTGAACTAATAAATGTTCAAACTCCAATAGTCATTCCTGGAGTTCTTTCGGGTTTTAGATAGAGGTATTTTTGTCGTTTTCATATTAAAAAGTGACTACTTTGCCAATACATAAACGCAAGCTAAACTCTAATAGCCAACCCAAAAAATGGTTGGCCCAACTAATTTTTACTTAAAATTTAGAAAATAAACTGGGTAGTTTAGTAAGGCTGGGCTAATTTTTCTAAGTGGGCTTTTCGAAGGCCTACTAGTGTGTAATGGGCTATTTTTCAAAAGTGGGCTTTCCGATGGCGTAAGGTAAAGTACACAAATAGCCCTCAAAGTAGATGATTTGACTTTTTATCCTGGCTCTCTATGGTTATAACTTCAAATTTAATAAGTGTTGCCCCTCGCTTACTCCATAAGCAGTACTTTAAATTTTGACTTTGAAGTTCTGCTCATAGAACAAGCGGGGGCCGAAAGTCAAAAGCCCATTCTGAAAAAGTGTAGAATAGGCTATTTTTAAAAAGGGGATATTTGTATCTATACCCGCTTTTTGTATCACGTTTTAACTTGTGCCCGCTTTGCAAAAAAAATTACAAATGTACCCGCTTTTTCGCATAACTTCAGCATACGGGGCTGAAATAGCAAAGGCAATCACGCAAAACTTCAGCATTCTAGTAGACGGGCCTGAAGTAGCAAGTGTGCTGAACTTAAGCATAGTAGCTGAACTTAAGTATAGTAGTTGAAGTTAAGCATAGGAGCTGAAGTTTTGTTCTCTATTTGCTGAAGTTTTTGTTTAACTTGTGCACGTCTTAACGCAAAGCTTTTGTTTGTAATTACTGAAGTTTTTGTGTTTGTAATTGGCGAACTTCAGCTCTAGAGCTGATGTTTTTGTTTTGTAACTGGCGAACTTCAGCTCTAGAGCTGAAGTAGCTGAAGTTTTGTTCTCTATTTGCTGAAGTTTTTGTTTAACTTGTGCACGTCTTAACGCAAAGTTTTTGTTTGTAATTGCTGAAGTTTTTATTTTTGTAACTGGTGAACTTCAAGTTTTGTTTTGTAACTGGCGAACTTCAGCTCTAGAGCTGAAGTAGCTGAAGTTTTGTTCTCTATTTGCTGAAGTTTTTGTTTAACTTGTGCACGTCTTAACGCAAAGCTTTTGTTTGTAATTGCTGAAGTTTTTGTTTTTGTAACTGGCGAACTTCAGCTCTGATAAACATATTTATGGCAATCATCCCATGAACTAAAGTACCATAGCAGCACCAACAACAGTAGAAGAAAGAAGAAGAAGAAGAAGAAAATGAAGGAGGAGAAGGAGGAGGAGAAAGGGGGCTGAAGTTATTTAAAAAGTGGGTACAAGTTAAAAAATTTTAAAATAATAAGTATAGATTAAATGGGGCGACCAAATAGGACACCCATCCGATGTTTACTTTAAAAAGTGGGGTATCCGATGGCCCACTACTATAGATTTCATGATTTCCAGTGTTTGAGTATCTTGAAACCTGTAAATGTTAGAAATTTTATCTCATATTCTATAATGCACAACAATTATCACATGCCACATACTTATTTATCCAATCAAATATTGGAAAATGACAGGAAAAATCAAATGCTAGAAAATGGCCCAAAATATATTTTTTACGGAATATTTAAGCATTACAATTTTTTTAAAGAAAACGATTTTCACATAAAAAATTACTAATGAAAATAACTCCTCGTATAAAACTCATATTCACTTGTATTATCTCTGTACTTAAGTCATATTATTAGCCGTAGGCTTAAAACAAGTTTCATTGTTTTTCTAGTGAAAATTTATCTGTGTTTACTCTTAAAACGGATAACAATTAAATTTGTACGTGGTTTTAAGGATATGTTGATTGATTCAATACAAGTAATTAATAATGTTAGTTAAACGAATTAAAGATAAAATAAACACCAAACCAGTTGTGACGTTGAGTCCCAGCTCGAATTTAAGCTTGATAGTAGTTTTGCCCTCGACCGGACCCTCGATTCGAAGCCAAATGTATATGAAGAACTATGATTAAAATGAGAACCTTTCAATAGCTAGATTGATATGCGTGTTACGATGTGTATATTGAATAAAGAACTTCCCTTTATATAGTAGGGGAGTTTTATCCTAGTACAATTTTTAAACGGAGAAGGGTCAAAATTGCCCTATACTATCGAATATTGTTTAAAATTGCCCTCCGTTATACTATTTGGTCAATTATATCCCTATCGTTATACTTTCGTTCAAATTTACCCCTAATTTAGACGGTTGACCACGTGTGACTCTCTTAATTTTGAGGTTTTTTTATTTTGCCTTTGCAAGTATATTTCGGAATATATATAAAATTATCCCTTTCTGGCAATTTCGTGTTTTAACTTTTCAGCATCTTTTCATAATTTCTATTCTTGTAATGTTCCCAATACCTTAGCATAGAATCAAATGTAGTTATAGGGCGTTCATTTTTCAGAGGTCCGAGCGGAGCCTGAATTCGATACAAATTCGTTTGCTCGAGGTTTTGAAAACTCGGTGCGACCGAAAGTTTTTTCAAGACGCTTAAGTGATTTTAGATGATGCTTTTGTCGAGGGTAACCTTTTAGCAGGTTTCGAGTTCTTATAAAGGCCTTACTTTCTGATTACGAGCTTCGGACGTCTCTGAGCCGTTTTCAGGGTGGCCGTGGCCTTTTGTATTTAGGCACCGCCTAGTAGGTTTGGTGTCTCCGAGATTTGGTAGTCCGAGTTGTCCGAACTCTTTTCGGACGACAGTCCCCGAGTAGGGGTAGCCCTTGGGCTCGATAGTCCCTGAATAGGAGTAGCCCTTGTGCTCTCAGGATCCGGAATTTAAAAGGCAAGAAAATGTGTAATAGCAAGGTGAAACTTTCTTTCATTTCTGTGTGTAAAATACATGATCGAAAGCGCGTAAAAGCTTGTATCATGGCTAAAGTGGACTATGTGGGCACGGTTCTTACGACCATTTGGCCCTTGGGCCTTAGCTTCTAACATACAAGGTTTTCTTTTTTCCTTGCTAAATGTTTCCTTGCTAAAAACCTTAATCCAAGGGTAATGGCCCCAAGTATTCGAGGTCGAACTTAAGAAGGCTCGGATTCTGTTGATGCAAAATGAATGCCCATTATCTTCGATTTGAGACCAACCTTTGAATCTAAGTTAGCACGTTTTACTATTGCCTCATTAAAAACCTTGCTGAAAACCCCATTTCAAGACAAAAACGGTTCTAGGGAAAAAGAGTACAACGCGTGCTTTCAGGCCTAACATCCATATCTATCCTTGGTTGTTTACCTGCAAATGTTAGTACGATTTGTAACATGATTAAAGAGTAACTAAGTTCTTACCTTAGCAGTAGTAACGCTTTAAGTGTGCCATGTTCTAGTTGTTCGGTAGCTGCACACTGTTTCCTGCTTCGAGTTTGTACGAGCCTTTGCCGGTAATTCTGACGACTCAATATGGTCCTTCCTAATTTGGTCCCAACTTCCCCTCGTTTGGGTTCCGGGTGTGCAATGTTACTTTTCTTAAAACCAAGTCCCCAATTTTAAAGTGTCGGAGGTTGGATCTTCGATTTTAGTATCTTTCTGTTTGTTATTTCTCAGCGGCCAACCAGACTAGGGCAGCCTCCCGCCTTTCATCCAATAGTTCTAGGTCATGATCATGGACTCGCCGTTTGACCCTTTTGTCGCATATTGGAACCTAAGGCCCAGTTCTCCCACTTTAATTTCTATTAAGGCTTTGGCCCCATATACCAATGAAAATGGTGTGGTCCCGGTACTAGATTTCGAGATCATACGGTATACCCACAGGACTTCGGGCAGGATTTCCTTCCATTTCCCTTTGGCATAGGTCAACCTCTTTTTAAAGTTTTGGAGTATGGTCTTGTTTGTCTACTCCGCCTGTCCATTCCCACTAGGGTGGTAAGGTGTTGATAATATCTTCTTAATCTTGTGATCTTTGAAGAATTTATTTACCTTGTTGCTGATGAGCTGTTTCCCATTATCGCATATGATCTCGGTTGGTATCCCGAATCGACATATTATGTGGTCCCAGATGAAGTCAATGACTTATTTTTCCCGAACTTTCTCGAACGTCTGAGCTTCGACCCATTTGGAAGAACAATCAGTCATGAATAGTATGAATTGAGCCTTACCGGGTGCCCACTGCAGGGGACCAACGATGTCCACTTCCCATTTTATAAACGGCCACGGGGACAAGAGTGAATGGAGTAGCTCTCTCAGTTGATGGATCATCAGTGCATGTCTTTGGCAGTCGTCGCATTTTCGTATGAAGTCCTTTGCATCCTTCTCCAATTTGGTTCAATAATACCCGACCATGACTAATTTCTGAACCAGAGATTCTGCCCCTGAATGGTTTCTGCAAGTGCCTTCATGAACTTCTCTCAAGGCGTACTCTGTGTCTCCTGGCCTCAAGCATCTGGCTAACGGGCCGTCGAACATTCTCCTGAACAATGTCCCTTCGACCTAGCTAAATCGGGCAGCCTTGGTACACAGGGCTCTTGATTCTTTGGGATCCGAGGTTAATTTCCTAGTTTTCAAGTAGTTTATGTGCTTGTTCCTCCAATACCAGGTTAAACTCGCTGAGTTTACTTCGGAGACGCCTTCTTCTATCACCAACTTCATGAGTTGTTTGACTGTTCTCAAACTGAATTCATCGTCATCAACTGATGGCCCCAAGTTAGCTAGAGCATCAGCCTCACTGTTTTGATCTTGAGGCACGTGCTGTAGGGTCCATTCTTTAAATTGATGCAGATTTACCTGCAACTTGTCTAAATACCTCCGCATTTGTTCCTCTTTTACTTAGAACGTTCCATTGACTTGATTTACCATGAGGAGGGAATCACACTTAGCTTCAACCACTTCGTCCCCAAGGCTTTTAGCCAATTTGAGACCTGCAATCATGGACTCATACTCGACCTCATTGTTAGTCAATTTCACAGTTCTTATAGGCTGCCTAACTACATTCCCCATAGGAGGTTTCAACACGATACCGAGCCCCGACCCCTTTGCGTTTGAGGCACCGTCCATAAAAAGGATCCAAATTCCTCTTTCGACTTTGAGCACTAAGGCCGGTGTAAAGACGGCCACGAATTTGGCTAAAATTTGAGATTTTATGGCGGTTCGGGGTTGATACTCGATATCGCACCTGCTAATTTTGACAGCCTATTTGGCCAACCGGCCCGAGATCTCGGGCATGTGAATGATGTTCCTTAGTGGATAAGAGGTTGCGATATATATGGGGTGACATTGAATGTACGGTTTTAACTTTCTAGAGGTGCTTAACGAAGCGAGCGCCAATTTTTCCAGGTGATGATACCTTATTTCGGCCTCCTAGAGTTCTATTGATATAGTAAATAGGAAATTGTGTACCTTCCACTTCTTAAACTAAGACTCCACTTATCGTCACCTCGGAAACCGCCAAGTAAAGGTACAACTGTTCATCCTCCTTCGGAGTGTGGAGCGGGAGGGGGGGAGGGGACTCGAGAGGTACCGTTTGAGTTCTTCCAAAGCTTGTTGGCATTTAGGGGTACATGAAAAATTATTCTTCTTCTTTAAGAGTGAGAAGAACCAATGGCTTTTGTCAGAGGACCTCGATATGAATCAGCCCAGCGCGGCTATACACCTAGTCAGCCTCTGAATGGCCTTGACGTTGTCCACCACAATGATGTCTTCTATGGCTTTGATTTTGTCGGGATTGATCTTGATCCCTCGATTGGATACCATGAACCCGAGGAATTTTCCGATTTCGACCCAGAACGCGCACTTTTTCGAGTTCAGCTTCATATTGTATCTCTTCAATATGTCGAAGGTTTCCTGCAAATGTTTTAGATAGTCCTCTGCTCGTAGGGACTTGACTAACATGTCATCAATATCCATTGATTTTCCTATTTGTTTTTCGAACATCCGATTTACTAGGTGTTGATAGGTGGCACCAGCGTTCTTTAATCCAAATGTCATTACGTTATAACAATAGGTGCCGAATTTAGTGATAGAGGAAGGTTTTTTCTTGATCACTCAGGTCCATCCTAATTTGGTTGTACCCGGAATAGGCATCAAGAAACCTGAGTATCACATGTCCGGCTGTCGTATTGATCATCCGATCGATGTTAGGCAAATGAGAGAATCCTTAGGGCATGCCTTGTTCAGTTCTTTATAATCCACACACATTCTTAGCTTATTTCTTTTCTTAGGTACTTCCACTATGTTGGCTAACCAGTCCAGGTACTTAACTTTCCTAATGAATCATATTTTAAGGAGTTTAGATAACTCGTCCTTGATGAATGTGTGCTTGACCTCGAACTGCGATCTCCTTTTCTACTTAATCGGGTGGAACTTTGGGTCCAAACTCAGCTTATAAGTGTTTATCTCCGGCTGGATCCCTGTTATGTCAAGATGGGACCAAGAGAAACAATCTATGTTAGCTATAAGAAATTCAACAAGTTTTTTCTTGAGCTCGAAAGTTAACCCCGTGCCCAAGTATACCTTCTGATCGGGTAAGTGTTCGATCAATATGACTTGCTCCAATTTCTCGACCGTCGATTTGGTAGCATCAGAATCAGTGAGAGAAATGAATGACCTAGAAACTCTGTAATCATCCTCCTCACCTACTTCTTGCTCTTCTGGTTCGGTGGGGGCTGGTATCGGTAATTACTATTTAATATCTTCCTTCCTGGTCGGCTCCATATTCTTTGATGTCGAGACCACGGGCACTGGGATCACCTCGTTGACTGCAAACATTTCTTTTGCGGCCAGCTGCTCTCCGTAGACCATCTTAATTCCTCCCAGTGCAGGGAAATTCAATGCCTAGTGTAATATTAAGGGTACTGCCCTCATATTGTGAACCCATGGCCTTCCGAATAAGACATTATATCTCATGTCCCATTCGATCACGTAGAATTTTTTATCTTGAATCATCTCGACAGTATTTACTAGCAGGTTTATTTCTCCTTTAGTAGTTTCACATGCCATGTTCAATCCGTTCAACACCCGAACCACCGCACTATTTGATCTTGTAACCCCAACAACTCTACAACCCTCGATCTAATGATGTTGGTCGAGCTGCCTGGATCAATCAACTCAAGTTTAACTTGAGATTTGTTGATAAGTACAAATATCACTAGTGCATCATTATGAGGATGTACGATGCCCTCGGCATCCTCGTCGCTGAACGAAATGGTTCTCTCCGGGATGTAATCTCAGGTGCGCTTTTCCTTCGTGATGGATACTTTAGTGCGCTTTACCATTGGGCTCTGAGGGACATTGTCACGACCCAAACTACCAAGCCGTGATGACGCCTATCGTGGTACTAGGTCAGCCGACTCATTACCGAAACAATGCAATATTTCATTTCAAAAAAAAAATATTTACTCTCAATATATTTAACGATAAATCTTTCATAACAATTTAAAAAAAGGAAAATACGAAAATAAAGGCCCGACATCGGGTGTCACTAGTCATGAGCATCTACCATATCTGTCCAATAATACTAAGACTAATACAATGTGGAAAACAACTAAAAACATATATAGGAAGATAGGAGGGAGAATAGTAGGGTTGTGATTGCCATGCAGCTACCTTGCTAACTCCAATAGATCCGCGACGGATTAAATCAACACTCGCTAGCATGCCCAGTAACACCTGGCACACAAGGTGCAGGGAGTAATGTGAGTACGCCAACTCAGTAAGTAACAACAGTAAATAAAGACCGAGCAGTAGTGACGAGCAGTAAAACACATAAGGATCATAGTATGAAATCTCAGTGAACAACATGCCTTCTATCAGTAGTTGAGTCAAATCATCTCGTGAAAATCCAACTTCGGTGAAAAATCATTTATAAATATTTCTTCAACAATTTCAATAGAGCCTCAATGCAAAATAGAGTGAAAAATAATGAAATCATAAACAGCCCCTCGGGAAAAGCATCACTTATATACAGCCCCTCGGGCAAGCCTCACAGTCACTCATGAACATTGCCCCTCGGGCATACCTCACCCTCACTCATGCCTCACAGTCACTCAGCACTCGACACTCGCACTCGCGCTCAGTACATACATGCGCTCACTAGGGGTGTGTACAGACTCTGGAGGGGCTCCTTCAGACCAAGCGCTAATATCAAGCCAAATCATGGCGTAAATCAATCAGGCCCTCGGCCTATATCAAACATGTTGCGGCGTGCAGCCCGATCCCATATAATATCCTCACAAGTCAGGCCCTCGGACTCACTTAGTCATAAACCTCATAAGCCACTCGGGCATTTTAGTAAAAACAAAGAACTCAGCCCAAAACATCTTTCATATGCATCAAACCAGAGTAATAAAACTGAGTTATGCAGTAAACAGGTATAATCATGACTGATTATAGATTATCAAATCGAAAAAAGTGAGAGGATAATAAAAAAAAAAGCCCCTAAGGGTCTGAGCAGTACTGGCACAAAGCCCAAACATGGCATTCAGCCCAAGTTTTAGGAATTCTTTCTAAACACATAATATTGTTGATACCCAATTTTTCCCTGTAATATTTTAAAATACATATATACTTTCAAAACTATGCATTATCATCAATTGATATTTTTCCATAATTTTTACATTTTAAAATTAATTTATCCCAATATTTGATTTATGTAAATAATTACAAAATTGTATCAAAAATGACTTTATAACATTTCATGATTTAACTTTGCTATTTATAGTCATATTAAGTCCAAATTATTTCACAAATGGCCAGATTTACACTTTAGGTTACAATTACAATAACTTTGCAATTATAGCACATGCATCTATTATTGCATTATTTTACCAGAAAATGGCTCATTGTATTTTTAACATTTTGAGTTATTATGGTAAAACATTTCTATGCATGAAAATTAATTTTTTAAAATTTGTTAATTATTTTATAAATTAATTTTTATCAATTACTTGGGTATTTAATAAATGACCCCTTTTATTTTAAGACCTAACCCCTCAAACTAGCCCAAAACCCCTCTAATATTCAACCCTAATGTTGGCCCAAACCCCTTAGGCCCAAATATACTCCTGCCTGACCCAATACCCGCATTCAATCGTGGCCGTTGATCATTCAGATCAACGGTCCATATCCATCATTACCATAATTAATCCTAACATACCCCCTAACCTTTCTCATTTCTTTCCCTCACTCGTCGTCATCATCTCCCTCTTCTCTCAACTCTCTCTCGACCTAACCCTAGTTCTAAACGCCGTCACTGGAAAACCTCCCCCTTATGACGTTTCTATGCCTTCTCCGACCAGACCTGGTCTTCTACACGTCATGGCTATTCGATTTCTTGGATCCTTCAGAAGATCTCGAGGAACCCCAACTGGTTCTGGTTTGAAACTTTGTTTATCAGCCAGCCTTATGCCATTTTACCGTCTGTGAGTAAGAACTTCTTCTTGTTTATTACGGATTTATGAGTTCTTGACCTATTCTCTCATCTCTATTACTTTTTTGAAAACCCTAGTCTGTTATTGCCGATCCATCTCAGATCTGTATAGATCTAGGGTGATTCGAGCACTTTTACGTGTTTTCCTTTAAAAATCTCTTGTTTAATTAACGATTCCGACTTTTTATCACTCTTCTTAAGCTAGGGTTCATCCCAAACTATTTTTATACATTTTTCTGAGTTCTCAATGTTTAGGTATTTGTTTCTTCATCGTTTTGACTGATTTTCATACATGTGTTCAAACCCTAGTCGATTCTGTGATGTACTGGTTTTCTTCAACTTCTATTTCGATATTTTTGATACCAGTTGTATTACTTTACTCTATCTTTAGAACTTAAATATTTTTTTGTTAAATCCATTATTTTGTAGTTTTGCCCTAATTAATCTCTGTTAGGGTTCAAACCTGCTTTCCGGCTAAGTTCTATATTTTTTTTGAGGTCTTAGTTTAATTTCTATTTATGAAATTTGGGTGATTCTTTTGGTAAAACCAGTATTCTTTGAAGATCCTTATTGATTATTCCCTATTATTTTGCCCTGTTAAGTTTGTGTGCACAGATCCTGTTAGTTTCCTTATTTGTAATTTTAATTGGTCACACTTGCCTTAATTACTCATCCACATGATTTTTTGATTTATACTAATCCTTTATTTGGTCTGATTTGGTTCTTGCCTTAATTAAACTCTCTTGTTGTTACCGTTGATCAATTAACCCTAATTAAGGGGTCTATTCCGGACTCCTTTATGTTACTTGATTCTGTGACCCTGTGATTGCCCTTAATTGACTGATTTCTGATTCTTTTACCCTATTTGTCCTACTCCTAAAGTGCTATCAATACACTCTTGTTTTACCTCTCAAACACGAACAAATAGTTCAGATCACACACACACACACTCAAATTCTCTCTTCTTTCTTGCTACTTGTGCTAATTACTTGTCTAGTCGGCTGAAAGCCAAGGCTAGACTGTGAAACTCTACTTGCTTTACATTCTATACTTTGCTTCCTTAACTGGTATGTTCTTATTTCAGTTCTGAAACTCACCCTATGTGCTCCATGTCTGTTAATCCATGTCTCATTCTGCACTAGCTTAATGGCTTATATATTTAATTGCCTTTCTTGTTTACTGCTTTACTCACCATGCTTAAATTATGTCCTCTCTTGTTCAAGTGTGTAATCAGCATGCCTAGGTCTCACTTGTCTTGTTTGGTACTTGGCCAGCATGTTTATTTAGTTCCTGATTACCTCCCTAAACTAGTATGCTCATGTTAGTGTTATAGACTTTTAATATAATTGGTTGATCCTAATTGGCATGAATAATTCTGTGTAGTACACCCATGACTTCAACATGAACATTCCCATACTATGTCTCTATGTTTTACAGCCTATTACCATTTTAGTTTCAAGCATGAATGACTTGTTAAGTCTCTAAATCAGTAGTTTGTGTTTAATTGACCCATATTTGTTCTGCGCATCTGTTGTTCCATGTGCTTCTCCTCTTACCCTGCTTATGTGTTTTCTTTCTGATTTTGAGCTCTCTATGTTCCCGGACCCCTGATCCTTGTTTGTAAATTTATGGGTCTTCACTTAGAACTAAGTAATAAATGGCTTTTGAATCTGGGCACTCTAAGTTTTGTGATTGTATGTTGAATCATTGATCTTCCCATAATGGCTTTCAAAAAAAAATGTTTTTTACTATTAGCATTTCCTTTGAACTATTTCCATTCCTGAAATCCTTTTTCACTCCTAAAAGTTTTACTTTTACACTGTTTTACTAAGTTATTCCAACTATGTCAATCATTCTCACTTCTACTCTTAGATTACTTAAGTTCTGCCCCTCCAGTGTGTGTACTGCCTAGGAATCCATGAGATTCCTCCGATTTTTGGCACACTGGGGCTGGCCTTTTCCACACTGCACATAATCGCTTCCCTAATCAAAGGGTCTTGGTGTGAGCGTTTCCCGGGATCACTGAGATCCTTAGGGAACTTTGACACACCAGGACACCCCATTGGCTTGAGACTTTGGCATCTTGGACTGTTTTGAAGGCCTAGTATTTCCCTGTTCACTTTGGACCTATCTCAGGCTCCTTATAGCATATCTTATATTTATTATGTAATTCATTTATTTATGGTCTATAATAATAACCTTTGTAAATAGATATTGGGGAAATTAGTAAAGGGAAGGGATTCGTATATGGATTTTTGTAGGGAGACCGGGTAGAAATCATGATTTAGGTTTATATTGTGTTTACTTTCATTAGAAACCCTGCTTTTAGGCTCATATTATGTTATTCATATTAGCAGTCATGCTTTTGGTTTTTATCATGTTTACGGGCTTTTAGATCACTTGGCACACTAGGCAATGTGTTATAGGCTCATTACCTCATTTGTTACAAAATTTTGATTCTGCATAATCATGATCGCCTAGAAATCCTGTTATTTGGTTACCGCTGCAATTCTGCATAATAAAATGTACATCTTCTGGGTGCATTAGAAATCCTGCTTTAGGACTGTGTCTGTGTTCGCTTTACATCATGTCTACATTGCCTAAGTCAATAACCGTCATGTCTATAAGAATGTTTAAAAGCAATTTCAGCACCTAGGCAAGCATGTTTATAGGACATATTAAAACTCAAACTGTTTGCTTTCCTTTAGTCAATTTCCAGAATTTTGTTTGCATTTTTAGACAGTATGTTATAGGGTATCCCTGAACCATGCCTAGACAAGCCTATAGGTAATTAAGGCCTTATAAAATTTGTAAAACTATGCTTTGTTTATTCGTGACTACCCAGATTTAACAGGTTCTAAAAAATCGGTAGGCAAACTGATTAGGTCTTTACCATTTCACCTAAACATATGTTGCACATTCTTTGTTTGTCATGCTCACCTAGATATCCTGTTCTAGGACCTTTTCTGGAACATCTGAAATCTTGTTGTTTGAGACGTGCTAATTGCCTGCTTATTTGCGGAGGTAAACATGAGCCCTTAGTTGTTGTCTTACTTGACAGTCCTGTTTGTTATTTGTTGTCGCTTAGATTTTCCCTTTTAAACACTTTAGGAGAGTCTAGAATACCTAAAATGGAGGTCTTAAACACCTCCAGGACCATAAGGAAGGGATGGGTAATGACGCTTAGAGTTCGTTTAATTAAAACCGCTTATACAATCGCTAAGGGGAGGGTAATCGGGTAGTAGAAGGATATGATAACCTGTGCGCTAATGCCATGTGTAACCCCTCTAGTTGAGAAAGGATTACCGGGCAGTGTACAAATGTGATCCTATAGGTTAATAACTTAGGACTTCCCTATCTTTATACATATGTAAGCTTAGATTGCTTACCTTTTAAACTCCCTTTTTCTTATTTACATATGTTGCTTAGACTTCTTACCTTTTAAACTCCCTCTATCTTATTTACATATGTGTGCTTAGACTGCTTATCTGTTAAATGACTAATTCACTAAAGTAAGTTTGGTCGGGACCCACCATTGTGGACCTTGAGGGGTGCCTAACACCTTCCCCTTAGGGTAATTTCAAGCCCTTACCCAATCTCTGGTAATGTGGACTGGTTTCATGAGTTACTTGCATCAGGTTCCCTAACGCACCTTAAAATACGTTAGGTGGAGACTCTTCAATTTCTATACCCCTTTCCCAAAAGGAAACGAGTTGTCCCAATGAATGTCGAAACCCGATTTCGCGAGAAAAAGGGGGCGCGACAAATATTATATAGTTTTCAACAAAATACGTAACTCTACAGTTGCTACGGAATGGACCATGTCACATTCCCCAACGATGCATGTCCACACACTTGTCACCTAGCATGTGTGTCACCTCAAAATAGTAAAATGATACGAAATCCGGGGTTTCATACCCTCAGGACTAGATTTACAATCATTACTTACCTCAAACCGGGAAAAATCCTACTCCACTATGCCTTTGCCTCTCGAATTGGCCTCCAAATGCTCCGAATCTAACCATAAAAAATTCGATGCAATAAACATAAGCTAAAGGAATCAATCCCATAAGAAAATGCTAAGATTTAGGTCAAAATTCAAAAAGTCAACTCAAAAGTTGGGCCCCGGGCCCACGTCTCGAAATCCGACAAAAGTCGCAAAATCCGACAACCCATTCGATTATGAGACTAACCATACTAGTTTCACTCAAATCCGATTTAATCGACATTCAAATCCCAAAAATTCATTTTATGAAGTTGCTACAATTTTTCCCTAATTTCCACCTCAAAGTACTAATCAAATGATGAAATCATTGATATATTCATGTATATTAACCAAATCCGAGTTAGAAAAACTTACTCCGATGAATTTCCTGAAAACACCACGAAACATCGCCACAACCCGAGCTCCCTAGGTCCAAAATGTGAAATAAAACCTTAAACCTCGCATATATAGTGCTCTCTGTACCTTCATAGTGCGGTCCGCATAATTCCATCACAGTCACACACTCCTCACCGCGTTCCCTTGAATAAACTGCTATTGATATTAACTCAGGGACTTCGGTGCCTTAAGCGGAAGAGGGAATTTCATTCTCTTTCTGGCTGCTAGGTTCCTTTCTTATTCTTTTTCTCTCACTCTCTCTGAAGTGAGTGAAGTCAAGCTAGCCTCAGCAAATCGGACATAAGCAATATACCTAAATTCCCGTCCTTTTAGAAAGAGGATAGTGATTCTCTTCCAGTGCTTTAATGTTGAGTTCAAAGAGTAACCTATAAGAAAAAATGGTAGGAATACCCGGAACCTAGTTCTATCGGAACTTACCTCAGCGACTTTCACTTCCTATCGGCTTCGGATCGAAAGAGAGTGAGATGAAATCCAGAAGGGATAAGGCATTAAGTAATCTTTCTAAGAAATTTCAGTCATCGATTGACTCTTATTCCCACTTCTTAGGAGTGAAAGGCTGGTCTTGAAGAGCCTAGGTTAAAGTCATGACTTAACGTGCAAGACCGACTCTCCTCTTTCAACAAAGTTCTAAAGTCTGCGAAATTCTGCCACGGCCGCAATCCCGAGCTATACCTTTCGCGGTCTGCATAAAATCCACCCCGGACGCATTCCCTCTTCCGCGGTCCGCGTAATTTTCACCACGGCCGCATAATACCTCCACGGTCCCCATAATTTCCTCTGCGGCCGCACTTCCAAGATCCCAGATCTGCCAACTTTCCAAAGCCAAAATAATGATTCGTTAACCACCCGAAACTCATCCGAGGCCCTTGGGACCTCGACCAAACATACCAACACATCCCATAACATCATTCAAACTTAGTCAAACCTTCGAATCACTCAAAACAACATCAAAACACTAAATTAATCTCGGATTCAAGCCTAAGAACTTCTAAACTTCCAAATTCCGCAACCGACGCCAAAACCTATCTATTCACCTCCGAGTGACCAGAAATATTGCACATACGTCACAAATGACACTACGAACCTAATCCCACTTTCGAAATTCTATTCCGACTCCGATATCAAATTTTCCACTGCAGACCGGAAATCACCAATTTTCTAATTTCGCCAATTCAAGCCTAATTCTACCATGGACCTCCAAATTACATTCCGGACACGCTCCTAAGTCCAAAATCACCCAACAGAGCTAACGGAACCATCATAAATTTAATCCGAGACCAAATACTAAAATGTCAAAACTTGGTCAAACCTTTCAAATTTAAAGCTTCAAGCCGAGAATCGTTCTTCCAAATCAATTCAGAAAAACCTGAAAACCAAAATCGACGATTCACATAAGTCATAATGCATCATACGGAGCTACTCATGCTCTCAAACAACCGAACAAAGCGCAAATGCTTAAAATGACCGGTCAGGTCGTTACATCCTCCCCCACTTAAACGTACGTTCTTCCTTGAACGTGCCAAGAGTTGTTCCAAAAACCATCAAATCGCTGTATAACCTTACCATGCACATAGCCAGGGGTGATCCCACGTCACCCTAGCCCATATAGGCCTGACAACACAACATGAATAAAATTTCTTAGTCCAACCTAGCCCATAAGTCTTAGAACCCTATTTCCATCATCCAGAATTTTCTATAAGATCACAATCTCGCATCTACACTCTGAATAATTCCGAACAAGCTGTAACAAACCATATCCGTAACCCAAGATGTAATTACATGATATACCACATAACTCAAACACTCATAGCGATAACTTCTAATCACAGCAGTTGCTCAAAACGACCTAATACCGGTAATAAACCTCTTATCAAACAAAGCCTCATTTCAACACTTTCGTATACTGCCGATGATGAAAGAAACACGTAGAAAGTCATAACCATTCATCAGATCAACTAGTCATGGATCTCCCTCTCCTTCAGCAAGGACCATAGTAAATTTCTAAGACAAATTTTGATATTATCCTTCCAACGTGCTGAAATCGAGTCTGATAGTATTCATTCTAGATCCCAATGACCTGATCTCATCCAACACGGCTACTCTAGTGATATGACACGTCGATACAATCTAAATCCACAACCCGTGCAATCCGCGCACCAATAAGCAACCGTCCAAATGTACTCAAATCATGGAAAATGACTCAAATGAGAGAGATGTACCGCAAGCTCACCAGCTCCACCACAACAAGATGCTAAGAATCCATCACACGAATCTAACCCGACGGATCATACCTCCACATAACTTCGCTGCAACGCATGACCCTATCCAAACAATGGTCCACATGAAACATCTCAAGTCACCATGCTCAAAATCATCAACCACGCGCAATTTGATGTCTAGTACCAAAAGTAAATCACCATAACCACGGAGAAGCAAATGACACAATTCCATGCCAGACCGAAAGAATATATCCAATGCACAATCAATCATGCAACACCCAAATACTCGTCTCACTCAAATTTTGCTATAAAGCCCAAATAGAACCATATCGTTTGTTCATAAAATCAACAAATCACAATCCCGCGTAGCTTACAAGAGTAACTCACAAACAAATCTCGGGACACGAATAATCTTATCAACAACCAAATGGCACCTCCCTCAACAATAGCAGTTCGGAGTCAGCGTATCTGACTCGATGCAGAACACACATCCATATTGGGCCTACCAATGAACCCCAAATCAACTATGGTCACCCGTAATAGATAACTAACTCTCTGAAAGTTCACAATGGCTGAATCATGGAACATGCTAATATCTGACTAGCTTTGCCCACATCTTCATAGTCCACAACCACGAAATAACCTATTTATGAGAACTCCCCATCTCCAAATCCATAAAGCACACGAATCACCATATCCGATCTCTGCTCCACCGCTCGAATATCTAGCATACCTCTAATACTCGATCATTCCACGAGGGATACTCCAATAATTCTTCTGTGCCACCAAGCAAACTTGAATATCAGTAGTCGATCAAACAAGAGAGTGCCGTAATACCAATGAAGTATCCTTAACTCAAACACATTGCCCTTTCTAAAATGTATACCCTCATCAAGCCACACCAATTAGTAATATCATTTACCTAGTCATCTGAAACTGTCCATGCTGCCTAAGAATTTATGACCTTCCTTTCAGATTTGAACCGTGACCTTACACATGCGAATCTCAACCCTACAAAACATACCGCATATACCATGACATCCTATGATAAATATGAGAACTTCATAATCCACTCCGAGCCACATGAAACTACGTACTCAACTAGCCAAGAACTTTCCATTTGATCCCATCTAGGAGAAAATCACTATACATCAAATGCTCCTCACGCTAGTAGAAAATATACATCTCTAACCGTGGTAGAAACCATCAAGAACTCTCCGAATCCCATTTTCACAAAACCAAATTGTCAATACTGAATCCTTTTAACTCAACCAAGCTACGCAGGTCACCAAAAACCCAAGAGCATTGCCACAAAACACCTTTAGAAACTCATTACCTCATAAACACCCAAAAAACTAATCATACCCATCACCATGCTGATCCAACCTACTACGAAGCTATCCTATCTATCTGAGTTCCTCCTGGATTACCTTCAAATTGATACTTCTTCTCGCTATAACACCACAATACTCAACCCCGACTCACCACACGAGACCCAAGCATAAAACCACACTGCCCTAAGGCTCATAAGTCGCTGGATACTCTCTTAATTATCCGCAAAAGTACCACATTCAGAATATTTATCCTGAAAAGACTTCCTGCGAAGTCATTACCTTCACCTTCCTGATACTGATATGTAGAATCTATAATGATATAGAAGTGCCACCAGTCTTGACACCTTCCAATGTAAACTTCAGTTTCTAGCCAAATGCACATCCTGAAGATCTCCATTTGTTACATATAAATCTCGAATCCATTAGAACCATTCTCGGGAGTTATCCACTCTACTCAGGTCTCAATTAAACTGATCAAATGAATTGAATGACTTGTGCCCCACTAGTACAACAACACCTAAGGAAGTAACCTATCCTTCTAAGCAGCTGGGCGATTTCCTACTCCATACATGTTACATCCTTTATAACAACTAAATCATCTAATGTTTCTCATATACTCATAAAGCATAACACAATCCTTATCCAAAATTCCCTTTACTCAAGTCATCCTCGATCTCAACCTCTGTAAGCCACAATTGATTCACCAGTATGACTCAAACTGAAACTAATACAACACATAACCGTGCAATCAACTGATCAATAGCAGACTCCCCCACTTGGCTGAAAGACATAGATCAAAACACACAATAATTGACGATACCCATACTCCATTACTGCTATACTACCATAGTGAGATTCAACTAAATCCTTCATAAGCTCATCCAACACAACCCCTCTAGTACCTCAAATCATTTGCAAATCTCGTATTCACCCTCGTAACAGTCAAGACAACTCTTGTACGCGATCCAAACTCAAACTGAAGCACATATAATTCACTGGTAAAGAGGACTTGCTGCAAAATAACATAGGGATCACACACCCTCAGTACACCCGCAGGAGATAACCCACCTGCTTCGCCTCAAACTAATATCTCTCTATACTCCTCCATAATCATAGTTATCACGCAATCACTTAATCCCCCTGAGTTTGAACTCATAACACCACTTGGAGATCTACTTCAATCCACAACTAAACTACGTGAGGGGTCTTTCAACACACCCATAGCTCGAGGCCACACGCCAACTCAAGACAGAAATCAAACACCCAGTAGTCCTTGCTAAATCCCCAGTAAACTCTCTTTGTCGCATTTGAGCAATCGGAAAACATCTCGCAATCAAATCATACTCACCCCGTAGTCATCCAATCACAATCCCACCAATAAGGACACAATCGGACATATAAGTCCCAAATGTACGAGCTCACACAATCGAAATCTCAATACTCAAGCCACAGACAAAACCCGGCCTCAAGTCCTCCAGACTGGCCAATCATCAACATGCCAAAATTACATCTCGCACCTTATACATAGACACCAAGAGCCGTCGATACACAGCTGATACCGAGCGCTCATATACGCAGACGAATGTGTGGAAGGAATTCAAGGAGTTACACTTCAAGATGAATCAATATCGTACGATAAGGATTCAAGAATGTGGAATTTCCTAAAGGTTCTGCTGCCTCTCGAATATAAGTACAGACGTCCCGTACTGATCCGCAAGACTGTGCTAAACCCGCTCATGACTCGTGAGACCTATGTAACCTAGGCCCTGAGGAACATTGTCACGACCCAAACTACCAAGTCGTGATGGCACCTATCGTGGTACTAGACCAGCCGACTCATTACCAAAATGACGCAATATTTCATTTCAAAAAAAAATATTTACTCTCAATCTATTTAACGATACATCTTTCATAAGAATTTAAAATAAGGAAAATATGGAAAAAAAGGCCCGACATGGGGTGTCACTAGTCATGAGAATCTACCATATCTGTCCGATAATACTAAGACTAATACAGTCTGAAAAATAACTAAAAACATCTATAGGAAGATAGGAGGGAGAAGAGCAGGGCTGCGATCGCCATGCAACTACCTTGCTAACTCCAATAGATCCGCGACAGATGAAATCAACACTCGCTAGCATGTCCAGTAACTCCTAGCACACAATGTGCAAGGAGTAATATGAGTACGCAAACTCAGTAAGTAACAACAGTAAATAAAGACTGAGCAGTAGTGACGAGCAGTAAGGATCATAAAGATCATAGTATGAAATCTCACTTAACAACATGCCTTCAACCAGTATTTGAGTCAAATCATCTCGTAAAAATCTTGTATCGGTGAAAAATCACTTATAAAATTGCTTCAACAGTTTCAAGAGAGGCTCAATGCAAAATAGAGTAAAAATAATAAAATCATAAACAGCCTCTCGGGCAAAGCATCACTCATATACAGCCCCTCAGTCATACCTCACAATCACTCGTATCATCCCCTCGGGCGTACCTCACCATCACTCACCTCCCAGTCGCTCAGCACTCGATACTCGCACTCGTGCTCAGTAGGTACCTGCACTCACTGGAGGTGTGTACAGACTCCGGAGGGGCTCATTTAGCCTAAATGCTAATATCAAGCCAAATCATGTCGTAAATCAATCAGGCCCTCGGCCTATATCAAACATGTTGCGGCGTACAACCCGATCCTACATAATATCCTCAAAAATCAGGCCCTCAGCCTCACTCAGTCATAAACCTCACAAGCCACTTGGGCATTTCAGTAAAAACAGGGAACTTAGCAAAAAACATCTTTCATATGCATCAAAACAGAATAACAAAACTGATTTATGGAGTAAACGGGTATAATCATGACTATGTATAGATTTTCAAATAGAAAACAGTGAGAGGATAATTAGAAAAAGGCCCCTAAGGGTCCAAGAAGTATCGGCACAAGGTCCAAACATGGCATTCAACCCAAGTTATAGGAATTCTTTCTAAACACATAGATATTATATAGTTTTCAATAAAATACGTAACTCTACAGTTGCTACGGGATGAACCATGTCACAATCCCCAACTATTCACACCCACACTCCCGTCACCTAGCATGTGCATCACCTCAAAATAGTAAAATTATACGAAATCCGGGGTTTCATACCCTAAGGACTAGATTTACAATCATTACTTACCTCAAACCGGGAAAAATCCTACTCCGCCATGCCTTTGCCTCTCGAATCGGACTCTTAAATGATCCGAATATAGACATAAACAATTTGATACAATCAACACGATCTAAAGGAATCAATCCCATAAGAAAATGCTAAGCTTTAGGTCAAAAGTTAAAAAGTCGACACAAAAGCCGAGCCCCGGGCCCACGTCTAGAAATCCGATAAAAGTCACAAAATCCGACAACCCATTTGATTATGAGACTAACCCTACTAGTTTCACTCAAATCCGATTTAATCGACATTCAAATCCCAAAAATTCATTTTATGAAGTTTCTACAATTTTTCCTAAATTTCCACCTCAAAGTACTAACCAAATGGTGAAATAATTGATATATTCATGTATATTAACCAAATCCGAGTTAGAACCACTTACCCCAATGAATTTCTTGAAAAAACCCCGAAACATCGCCACAACCCGAGCTCCCTAGGTCCAAAATGTGAAATAAAACCTCACACCTCGCATATATAGTGCTCTATGAACCTTTACAGTGCGGTCTGCATAATTTCATCGCAGCCTCATCACCGTGGTCCACGAAATTATATTGCGGCCGCAGTCCCGAGCTATACCTTCCACGGCCCGCATAAAATCCACTGAGGTCGCATTCCCTCTTCCGTGGTCCGCGTAATTTCCACCACGGCTGCATAATACCTTCGCGATCCACATAATTTCCTTTGCGGCCGCACTTCCAAGATCCAATCTTTTCCAACTTTCCAAAGCCAAAATAATGATCCGTTAACCACTCAAAACTCACCCGAGGCCCTCGGGACCTCGACCAAACATACCAACACATTGCATAACACCATTCATGTAACGACCCGACCGGTCGTTTCGCGTTACAGGACTCCGTTCCCCTAAATGAAACTTCCCATAGTGACTTATTGTGATTTATGACTTGTAGGAATGGGTGGTTCGGGATTCGGAAGCGTTTAGAGTGATATAGGAACACTTGGTTCCTTAAGGTTGGCCTTTAAGGTCAAGTTTGACTTCGGTCAACATTTTGAGTAAACAACCTTGGAATCGAGTTTCGATGGTTCCAATAGCTTTGTATGATGATTTCAGACTTGGGTGTATGTTCGGAATGGGTTTTGGATGACTCGTGAGCATTTCGGCGCCCAATAGCGAAATAAGAGTTTCCTTAAGTTCATATTGTGGTTTGGGACGTGTTTTTGTGTTATCGAGGTCCAAATAGAATTTTGAGACCATAAATAGTTCCTTTATGTCATTTATGACTTGCTTGCAAAATTTGGGGTCATTTCGAGTAGTATAGGTCGGTTCGGCGCATTGTTAGCGAATTCAAGAAACTTAAAGTTCCTAAGTTTGATTCTAGAGTTTTTGAGGTGTGATTTTGAGTTTTAGCATTTTTTTGGGTGTTCCGAAAGCTCGATCGAGTCCATATTATGACTTGGGACTTGTTGGTATATTTGGGCGGGGGCTCGGGTGGGCCCAGGTGCTTCCCGGGCACCAAACGAGGCCAAGAACCAGCTGAAGCAGTTGCTGGTGCACCTGATCTGGTGTGACCGTAGGTGCGATTGCCTAGTTGCAGGTGCGAGACCACTCATGCGGTCCTTGCCTCGCAGGTGCGGCTTCAGGTTAGGCAACCTATCTCTCGCAGGTGTGGACAATATCAGCAGGAGCGGAGCCGCAGGTGCGAGCCCAGGCCCCTTGCCCCTATTCCGCAGGTGCGAGACTTTTCTCGCAGGGGCGAGACCGCAGGTGCAGTCCTTGAGCCGCAGGTGCGGTACCCCTGTAGGCAGTGAGTTCTTTAAAACTCGGGACAAAATCATTTTCACCCCATTTCTTCCCCCATAATCGACCTTGAGAGCTTGGAAAAGAGCCAAACGACCTAGCTACTGAAAGGTAAGTGATTTCTACTCTAATGTTAGTTTAATGCATGAATTAATAGGTAGATTAACCTCCTAAGTAGTGAAAATCAAGGGTTAGAGTAAAAAACTTAGGGCTTTATGAAATTTGGGGAATTACCCACTAACTAGCTATGAAATCATACAAAAACCATATATTAATGATCCTTAGGGTATGGGTAAGTGTTTTCTTCAAGAATTTCCGGAACCCGAGCATGTGGGCCCGAGGTGTATTTTTGGGATTTTTCAAAGTAGGTTGAAATAACTACTTAATTAGGTAAATTTCATACTTTTGAGCATAGATTAATTCATGCATAAAATATTTGACTAGTTTCGAGTCCTTAGGAGACGAGTTTGGAGTTTCGGGCGCGTTCTTGACCCAGAAAGTAGTCTCGGTACAAGGTGAGTCTCCTTTCTAACCTTGTAAGAGGGTATTGTACCCATAGGTGATTATAAATAATTGCATGTCCTTATTTGCAGGGGCTACGCACGCACGAAGTGGCGAGAGTCCGTGCGTAGCTACTAGGACTCACAAGCATGCTTTTATGTGCCTTACATGTGTCCCTAAATGTATTTTGAGTTGCATAGTATCCTTGAATTGGTACGAGAGTATTAGGAAGTTATGTTCAAAAATTATATTTCTTAAGTTCTTGCTTTTTACGTATAATCTCTGTTAAATCCCTAAATATTGATAATTTTGTGTATGTATACGGCAACCACGTCGCATGTATGATTCGTGAGCGGGATAGCCCTACTATTATGTCAACCACGTCGCATGTTCGATTCACTAGCGGGGTAATAGATGCATCTATGGTTCGAGCCGTTCGACCCTCGGCAGTGCACATTTATTTTCGTGACGCTTTCGGCATACTATGTGCTATATAATTTACTGGGAGTTTTGTTGTAATTGTATAAACTGTTTCATGTGAAAAGAGAATTTAGTACATTATATGCTAGTGAAATTTGACATGCAAAGGTAATTACAATTATACTTGATATTTTATGTCTTTGTGATTACTACGAGTGTTATACCTGCATAGCCCTTATTAAACTATGTCATTTAAATTTTGACCCTAGTAAGTATCACCTCTACCTCTCGTCACTAATTCTTCGAGGTTAGGAGGGATACTCACTAGGTACATATTTTTTTATGTACTCATGCTATGCTTCTGTACTTAATTGTACAGGCTCTAAGACAGGTGCATCTGGGTATTCATCCGGAGCTCGTCCCTGACTTATATTTGGCGTGGACTTCTCGGTGAGCTGCTTTCCTTGACGCTTTCCTCTGGAAGCACCTTGGAGTTCCTCTTTTCTTTTGCTATGTTTGTTTATATTTCATCAGATAGTAGGGTAGACTTGTATTTTCTTTTGGATATTCATTTCTATTAGATGCCCTTAGACCTGTGACGCCAGTTCCTGGCATGCCCACGTAGTAGATATTCTATTCTTTTGGGTTGTAATTATTGGTGGTGATTACTATATTTATTACTCACTTTTGGTTGTCTAAGTCACTTGTTTACTTCGAAATTTAAAATCTAAAAGAAAGAACTCTCAAGTATGGGAAATTGTTTTATAAATTAAAAAGGGATTACTAGTAAATTAAGGTTGGCTTGCCTAACATCGGAGTTGGGAGCCATCGTGACCTAAATTGGGATTTGGGTCGTGACAATTAAAACTTAGTTGAACCTTCAAATCACCCAAAACAACAACAAAACACCAAATCAACCTCAGATTCAAGCCTAAGAATTTCTTAACTTCCAAATTCTGCAACCTACACCGAAACCTATTTGTCACACCCCTTTTCTACCCCCCAAAAGATATGGTATTTTAGAGTTGTTCCAATTAAAGTGACAAAACGTGAGTAGGGATTATCTTATTGTTCAGAGTCGCCACTTGGAATTGATTTTTAGGTGTTCCAAGTCATTTTTTGTTTGGATCCCTAATGAAAAGAAGGTTTGACTCTATTGTTATTGGTCTGCGAAAATAAAGTCCGGATAAGGAATTTTGTTGACCGAGGAGAAAGTGTAAGGAATTCCCCGAGTCACGTGGTTCTAGCACAGTCGCTTTTATTGACTAAAATTGGCTTGAATTTATTTTTGGATAAACTGTGCTTTATTTGATTTTTATGTTTGCCTATATCCACTTTTATTGTTGATGACTTTATTAACTTCAAACTAGGACGAGTATCCCCGACCCTAGTTTACACTAACCAAGACGAGTATCCCCGACCTTAGTTCGTGCGTCGCACCTAGAACTGAAGCCTACTCGAAAGTAATTAAATAACAAACTTCTAATTAATTGATGAAATTGAATTACGACGTATCCTCACGACCTTGCCATTTTATTTATACCTTTATTGTTGGAAAAATTATGCAAATGAATATTGGACCAATTCTACCTATTTTAAAGTAATGAGAAAAAGAAAAAGAAAAAAGAAATAGGGCTAGCTACCATGTTATTTATGTTGAGCCAAACAACTAAATCATTATGCCCATATCAGAAGAACCATCACCCCATAGCCCATTTGTCTTATTTTACAAACTTAATTTACAATCTTGATTTTCATGTTAGCTCAACCAAACAAACATTTTGGTATTCAACCTAACCACGGAGCTAACCGAATTTAATAAAAAACTTTACTACTGAAACATGGAAAAATAAAACTAAAAAAGTCCCATAACTAAGAAACTCATCTCAACGAAAGGTCATGACAAACTTACTGACAATGCTTGATGAACTAAGGGCAAATGCTTAAAAGAACGCTATCTTACACAATATACCAAGGTGCCCATGATATCTGTACGGATTAAACTTATTTTCTTAATTAACTTTATTTGCAGGTTTAGTAGAATGGATATTCTTGCAACCAGAACTATTTACCTTTGACATGAGATTACATTCTTGACAAAAACAAATGGTCAACTTCCATACCCACCTTCCAGAAGTATACAAACATAGCAAGGTCTAAAGTACATAGATTTTATAAATAGAAAAACTTAACAAAACTCCTACTGCATATCACTAAAGCATGCATCCTCTTGTTCTTTTAGGCTACATATCAGATCCGAATAGCTCAAACTAATGAAAAGGAATATGGACAGATGGATCTACATACTACAAAATAAACTAAACTATTAAGCTGCAACAAAGAAACTGATTACACAGATGCAGGTTTTAGCACTCAGACATTCGGCGAATCCATTACAAAAATTGGTCGAAACTATCTAAACATACCCAACTTTTCATCATCTACTATGAAAGAACAAGAACCTGCATTACAAATGTTTAGAAGATTACCTAAAAAGCAGAAATGCAGCAGTAACATTAGCAAAACTTCAACAACAGAAGCAGTAGGGACAACAGGGGAAACAACGGCAAATCAACCAAATTGTGACCCAAGGAACAAACCAGAAAATACCAGCAGCATGACACTCGAAAACTACTACTAAATTGCTCCAGAAATTAGCTAGAACACCTCTATATCTCACAAGTTTTGCACTCTAAGAAGCACTCACAGACAGAAATTTTCAGCTACTACTTCTTGATGTTCTGCTGATTTCTCTCAAGTTTTTTCTTTGTTTCCTTTTAGTGTGTAAAAGATATGTTTTTTAGAGTCTGTGGAAATGAGGAAAAAGCTCCTCTTTTTATAGGAGGGAGGGGAAGGACCTTGGGACAGATTTTGTTTGGCCAAAAATCTGTCCAAAATCATATTTTTGTCCAATGAACAGTAGTCCTCACCAAATATGGACAGAATTTTGGAGTATTGTACTCCAAAAAAGTCTGCAACAGTGAAAAGAAAAAAAAAAAAAAAAAAAAAGGCCNCTACTACTCTCACAAACCAATATCAAACTAAACTATTGCTTCAAACTAGAAGGTGCAAAATCAGATAACTAGACTTGAACCATTAAATTTACAAAGAAACTAAAGACTACAAACAAACAAACATGTAGTTAAGGCCTTAAGCTAATTAGCTTAAACATGGACAAAACTAGAAATAACAAAATATGAAATTAGAACTTAACAACTTAAGGCAACACAGAATACGAGTTGATAGTGAAACAACTATTGACTTGACTGAATCACGAAATAAAAAACGAGACTAAACACGAACTAACGATCACTAACAGATTTCGAACCAGGGGAAAACACCAAAATTAATCGCGAAACCAGAAGATCAGTGAGCTTCGCCAATTACAAATAATTAATTGGATTTCACAAGTGATTAACAAAACCGATTGACTAAACAAAACGTAATGACAGAGTAACCAACTAACTAATACGTGATTCGAAAGTATTAAGTAACGACTAATATCGACGATGTTGATACCCAATTTTCCCCTATATTATTTTCAAATGCATATATATTTTCAAAATAATACATGAGCATCAATTAATATTTTCCATAATTTTAAAAATATTTCTAATTAATTTATCACATTATTTTATTGTCCAAATAATTACTAATTGCATCACAAATAATTTTATAATAATTTTATTGCCTAATTTTATCATTTATATTTATATTAAGCTTTAATTATTTTATGCAAAATTATATTTTACATTTTGTAGGTTATAATTGCAATAACTTTGTAATAATATATCATGTGTGCATAATTACTTGATTTTACACGACACTGACCTTTTATATTTTTATAATACTAAGTAATTATATTAAATAATTTTTTCATGCATAAATAGCATTTTTTATCATTTTATTAGCTATCTCTATAAATTATTTTATCAGATTAATTGGGTATTTAACAAATGGCCTCTTTTAATTTGATTTTCGGACCAGCCTAACAACTACCCAGCCCAATTAAACCAACCCATAACCCAGTACCCAAACCCAATAACCCAATTCGTACAACCCGTTCAATCCCCAAATTCGATCTTGGCCGTTGATCTCAAGAGATCAACGGTCCAAGATATCCTTTCCTTTTTAATTACACCAAACGACCCCAAACCCTACTCATTTTTCTATAATCTGCCGCCTCTGAATCCCTTCCCTCCTCTCTTCTCTCTCACCCTCCCCCTAACCCTAGCCCATCGTCACCAAAACCCTTTTAATTCATGGGTTCCTTCTTCGATTCCAGGCCTTATCTGACCTCCTATCTCTGCTGGTTGTTCAATTGTCATGTCACTTGAGGGAATCTCAAAAGGATTCGAACAGACTTGGTTCAAATCCATCATTTTCTCGATGAGTCTGTCCGTATTCACCCCATCTTCTGTGAGTAGTATCATTTTTGCGTTTTCATGACTTCAAATCTCTGGATTCAAACCAGATTTTTCTCACCTCTGCTTATGTTTTACTATTTTTGGCTAAAACCATTCAGATCTCTTTAGATCTGAAGCGGTTTGAGTTTATTTGTTAATTTTCCTTTAAGATTCTGTTGTTTTGTTAACCGATTTTCATTTTCCCTAAAAGCTAGGGTTTCGATTTACTTTCAAGTTTCTGCAAAATGTTTTCGAACATCTAAGTGTTTAATTGTGATTCTCTTCCTTTACCTTTTCAACCAGTTTCACTTGAGTTTCATCTCTATGTTTTTATGCTCTAGGGTTTCATCTTTTTAAGTTTCTGCAAAATGTTTGAAAATGTTTAAGTGTTAACTTTGGATTTCTTTCTTTACTTTTTCTACTGACTTTCATCTCTATGTCTTTACACCTTAAGGTTTTTCATTACTCGACTGTTTGTTATTCGTAATTAGTGCTACTTTCCTTAATTATATTATTGACTTGATTTTTGGGTTTTGATTGCTTTGACTGACCTATAATTGATTTCTGGATTTACTACTTACCTTATTTAGCCTCAATCTTGTCTATTGATTTATTTCGTGAAAGACTCTCCTTAATTTAAGTTACCCTTAGTGTTAATTTATTCCGTTAGCCCTAATTGACTGATTAATTGATGTTGCATGCCTTATTTGTGTGCAATTGATTCTCCTTCCTTATTTGGTTTTACTCTACTGTTGCTATATAAACCTTTTATTTGTTCTGATATTAAACACATGCTGAGACACAAGCTCACACTCTTACATTCACACACTCACTTGAGTTCCTTCTATCGCTCTGATTTGCTGCATTGTCTAGCCGGCTGAAAGCCAAGGCTAGACTCTTGGATTCCAATTGCTTTCATCTTCTTGTTTACTTTCTCCCCTAACTGGTATGCCCTAACCTTTGCAATTTCATTCTTTACACTTTGCTTGACTAGCCTGTATCAATTCTGTCTTTCACATGATTATATGATCTCATTTAGTAACATTGTTAACTTAGGATTAAGCTATTTCGAATAATATGAATCCTCTCCTAAGATTAAGGTTTGGTCTGTTTTCTTGCAAGGTACTGTAAACATGTGATCACTTGTCTGTTGCTTAACTCATATGTCCTGTCTGTTTAATTCAAATGTTTTGCCTAATTGCTTTTGTGTTTTAGCCATGACTGTTCTAAATACTAGCATGAATACTTAGCTTAATCAGATGACAACTTGTTTAAACTATGTGCTCAACATGAACCTTGTTTGTGCAGTTCTGCCTGCAACTTTGTGTTTTTCTTTCTGCTGAAATTAAACTATTTTGAAATCTGCCCCTTTTCCTTTATATACTGGTTTTAAAAGCCCTACTCTTAGTCATTTAGGTCTCAACCACCCCCAGCGTGAGCACTACCTAGGGTCCTTGAGACTCCTTTGAACTCTGACACATTGGGGCTGATTTTCCAATTTTTTATAAGTTAGCTTCTGAATGTGGTTCTGGTGTGAGCATTGCCCTGAGTCTCTGAGGCCCTTTTGACACATTGGAAACCTAATTTTTAATGTGCCATGGATGGATCATTATTGTACTCCCAAGTTGTTCTGTTGGAAGGCCTGGTTCCCAGGTTTAGATTGGTCCTATGAAGGCCCCCTATAGTGTAGTTGTTACTATTATGTAATTTATCCATTCTGGGTTGTAATAATTTCTGTAATAACATATTTGGGGTTGATTAGTGAAAGCTGGGAGGTTTCCTTTTATTTTTGTTAAACTTGGGTAGAAATCCTGCATATAGGTTTAATTATGTTGACCAAGTCATGTGATTGCTACTACTTGATTAGAGATCCTGCCTATAGGAATTTCTTGATAGTTTAATTCTGTACTTTTACACTCGCATATTAGAGATCCTGTTATTGGCCTTTTCATTAATTCTGCATTAGAAATCCCGTCCTAGGATCCACAAATTTTTAAACCCCAACATGAATTAGTGACCATGTCTATAGGATTCTGTTTGTTTGAAATAATAACCTTTTCTGGCAATCTGCTTAAAATTCTGCCCACATACGACTTAGATATCATATAGGAGATAAAAACCAGTTTCAAAACCTAGAAATCATGTCTATAGTATTTAAACTAATAGATATCATGTCTATAGGGTGAAATCATTTCTAATACCTAGAAATCATGCCTATAGGAGTTAACTAATTCTGCAAATTAGAATGCATGCCTATAGGGTCTAAAGGTTAAAAACCTGTATGTTAATTAGTAACTCATTGCTATAGGTCTAATTAACAGACTTAGATACCATGCCTATAGGACTCTGTTCTGGTTATCACCTCAGGAAAGCCTGTAGGATTATTAAGAATTCTGGACTTAAAACTGTGATATCTTGCTGCTTGGAATATGCCCAGATTCAAGGACTAAAATCAGTAGGCAAATTGATAGATACCGTTGCTCGTTTTAATAAACTGTCGTCTTATATTTTATTTATGCTCATCTAGATATCCTGCCTATAGGGTATTAAAGTGATAAAACCTGTTGTCCGAATTGCGTGCATTGGCTGTTTACTTGTGGAGGTTAATATGAGCCCTTATTTACCCCTTTATATGATAGTCCTATCTGAATTTTGTTTGTCGCTTAGTTTTCCCATTTTTAAGCAACATAGGTCAGTCTGGAACTATCTTAAATAGAGGTCCTAAACACCTCCAGGACTATAGGTAAGGGACGGGTAGTGCACGCTTAAGGCACGAGTTAAAAGCTATTAGAACGCTTAGGTAATAACTGAAATATAGTAATTTGGGTAGTAAAGGAAATGATGATCTATGCGCTAATGCTATGTGTAGCACCCCAACTTGGGTAAATGTTACCAAGTATTGCACGGAAATGATCCTATAGGCTAAGAAACTTAGGACCCCTTTAATTCCCGCTTTAAATAGTTGTCTAAAATTTCTTTATTTTCCTTTAATGACTAATTCGCTTAATTAATTTCGGCAGGGACCTACCTTTGTGGACCTCGAGGGGTGCCTAACACCTTCCCCTCAAGGTAATTTTGAGCCCTTACCCGATCTCTGGTGATGCAAACTAGTTTCATGAGTCATTAGCTTTAGGTTCCCTAACGCACCTTAATCTGTTAGGTGGCGACTCTTCAAATCTCATATCTCATCCCAAAAGGGAAGGGAGTTGTCTCATTAAATGTCGAAACCCGATTTCGCGAGAAAAGGGGGGTGCGACAGCATGGCGACTCTGCTGGGGATAACCCTTAAGCTTCTACCATAACGAACTTGCTTTTTGTGAATTAGTCTTTAAGAATGCTTTATTCTGTTAATACGTGCGCACCGTCTCCCTTTCCCACTTTATGTGAATTTAATTGCCTATTTTCAAGAATTTATGATTTCTTTTTACTATGGAAACTAACTTGTCTCTTTGTTTTCTTTCTTAAAAGCCTTTTCAATTATTAAATACTGCCTTTATTATTTTCTTTTAACATGCAAATACGTGACAACGTGCTATTTACTGTTGCATAATTCATGCTCAACATCATATTCCACTCGTGCGTAATCAATATCTTAGCAACGCTTGATGAGTGTTTGCGCTCTTCCTACATATCACCCCTTAAATTCAGAAAGGCTTATTTGCGGTAAAACTAGTCGATCAACGGTGGAATCAACGGTTCCGTGCCTTTTCCCCTCGAGTTGTCTACTTGAGGGTACCAGTCTAGACCTCTATAGAAACCTTACTATGATTAATTGTACATGCATCATGGTCAAACCTAGCTAGGGTTAATATGTTGTCCACATAATAACCCATTAAGAAAAGCCTTGTCCAAAAGTCCATCGGGATTTCCATAATCCCAACGGGCGCAACCACGATCTGTGCATTAATTTGGAGAAATAAGTGCCAATATGCTAATCACTGATGTATAAATAGTCGAATCTGGAGGGTTAAAGGGTCTAACCTTATTTGTTTTGCAGAAAATGAGGCACGAAGTCCCCAGGTTCGGCATGGTCCATAATATACCACCATTGTTGCTAGATTTGTGGGAAGATCTTTCATCAAGTGACAAAAAGCATGTGAAAAAGGTCCTAGGAAATTTGCCTTCTTTATTGGAAATCCAACCGAATAATGTGTTGATTGAAGCCTCCACAACGTTCTGGGACAGTGAAAGATCTATGTTTCGCTTTGGAAACATAGAATTGACCCCTCTCTTGGAAGAAATAGGGGGATTCGCTGGACTGCATTGGGAAAGTCCCGGTTTATTGGTGCCAGAAAACCGTACCGCTAGGGGGTTTCTGAAAATGATGGGTCTGAAAAAGAACGACGATTTGGAGTGCCTGAAGAAATCCTACATACCCTTTGACTATCTCTATGAACGATATGGCCATAGAAACTCCTATCGTATCTACCATGATGAATTCTCTATCACTTCCTTGGGTTGTATTCACCGCAGGGTTTTTGTGTTCATCGTTTGCTTCCTGGGTATGATAGTGTTTCCGATGAAAGGTTACAGAACCAGATTGGCCATGGTAACAAAAACCCTAATGGAGGGGATCGAGGGGAAAACATACACCGTTGTCCCTATGATCATAGAAGACATATATCGGGCCTTGGACCGCTGCCAGAAGGGATCCAAATACTTCGAGGGTTGTAATCTGCTGCTATAGGTTTGGTTGTTAGAGCATCTCCAAAGAGTTCAATAGGGTCAAGAGTTTCCATGAAGGTCGTAGAATGATCATATAGCTTTCTATCACCCTAAGAGAATGACCTATATCCCATACAGGTTTGCTCAACCAGAGAGTGCTACATAATGGGTGTAGTTTTTCGACAATTTGAATGAGGATCAGGTTCAATGGATGTTCGAATGGTTTCCTACTGACGAGTTCATCATCAGGTCTAGGGACGTTCCGCACTTGGTGTTGATCGGGTTAAGGGGCATATACCCTTATGTTCCCATCAGGGTTTTGAGACAAGCAGGCAGGAAGCAAGTCATACCGCAGATCGTTAAAATGAGTCATTATAGGGAAGATTTTCAGGATGACGACCTCCCATACAAATGTGAAGCTCAGAATATGTGGCACCTAAAGATTATTGTAGAAGGGACAACATCGAACCAGACCGATATCACACAGGGAACGTGTACTTTTACCCATCATGGTTGGAGGACTGCATAGCAGGAATGGTCGAGCCAGGGGTCGGTCAAGGAAATAGAGTCATAGATAAAGTTGCCGAAGCACAGGTGAAGTATAACAGACTGCGCAAAAGGGTTCGCGAGTCCGAGGCCGAGCATCTGGAGCAACACAAAATTGATATGGGATTAGTCAATGAATGGAAGTAAACGACTACCAGATCGAATGAAAGGTTAGAATATTTGGAGCAGGGTCTGATCGAACTGGAAGGGAAGATGAGGAAAAGAGTCATAGACTGCCAGAATGTTGAAGGTATCGAAGGAGGACATCTATCAAGGGCATACCTGCTGCTTGACATGCGCGACCTGAGGAACCTGATCGATGGAGCCAAGAGAGCCGGGCCTGGGGAAGGTATTTCTAGGAACAAGTAGATTAGGTTTATTCGTTTTTTATTTTCAAATGTAATAAGGCCAAGTGACATTAGTGACTGATCTTATTTAGTGTCGTTTTAGATTCATCTATTTTACATTAATGAAATGAGGCAATTATTGGAACTGGAGTTCTCCAAATCAACTTGTCGCTAGGCCTACCTCGGGCACAACTAGGCTCCCAAATTAGGACATGAATTTACATTTACGCACTATATGTTTAAATATTGCAAATACCATTTTTGGAACCCTTACTAACTTGATTAACTTTTGCTTTTCTTTCCTTTTTTTATTATTATTCCCATTCCCCAAGGTTGGTTCACGCATACCGGCATCATCAGCGTATCACACCAAATCCAGGGGCCATCAACCTCCTCCTCCTTCAAGTGAATCCAAAGGAAAAGGGAAAGCTAAAATGAATAATATAAGTGGAGACAACGCCGCACATGTTGAGAAAGTGGAAACTTCTGATGGTCGGAGTACTCCGGCACCAAATGACTTGGTTTTGCAGCTTGAAAAGAAAATACTTGAACTACAAAGTGAGCTTGAGCAGGTCCGTAACTTGGCAAACCTCTCCCTCACACTAAAAATCCTAGATATCAACCATCCAAATACCCAAAAACCGGCACCTCCCTAGAATGCACCCGACTAATGCCTGCAGAATCCTCCCGTACCCCATCAATATACAACCCCTCCTCAAAATTCTTTACCCGTAACTACGCCTCCTCAACATCAGCATCTCCCGACTCAATATCTGCGGACCACTTACCACACTCCTCAGAATACCCCACAACTTGTCCCCAATCCCCAAAATTCAACCCCATACACGTGGAAACCTTACCCCACTCCACTCAACCAATATCATATACACTAGAATCCGCCGAGAAGGACCTGCTCATTAAGAACATGGCAGAGGAGCTTAAGAAACTCACAAGCCGAGTTCAAGATGTTGAATGAGGGAATGAAATCGAAGGTCTGAATTATGAGGATTTGTGCATTCAGCCAGATGTGGAACTGCCAGAGGGTTACAAACCTCCCAAGTTCGAAATGTTTGATGGAATGGGTGACCCAAGGGTTCACTTGAGAACTTACTGTGATAAGCTCGTAGGGGTTGGAAAGGACGAAAGGATTCGCATGAAGATATTGATGAGAAGCCTCGCTAGAGACGCCCTATCCTGGTACATAAGCCAGAATCCCAAGAAATGGGCTAATTAGGTGAGCATGGAGTCAGATTTCATATACAAATTCAGATTCAACACGGAGAATGCACCTGATGTTTTCTATATCCAGAACCTCAAGAAGAAACCAACTGATACTTTCTGTGAGTATGCTACTCGGTGGAGGTCAGAGGCAGCAAAGGTCAGGTCGGCATTAGGTGAGGAACAGATGAACAAGTTCTTTGCCAGGGCGCAGGATCCATAATATTACGAAAGGTTAATGGTTATCGAGAATCACAGGTTCTCCGATATTATCAAGCTCAGAGAAATGATCGAGGAAGGTATTAAAAGTGGAATGGTGATGAATTTCGAGGCACTACAGTCCACGAACAAAGCATTGCAATCAGGTGGCATATCAAGGAAGAAAGAAGTGGGAACAGTAATGGTTTCCCAAGGCCCAAAAACTCCATTTGTATACCAAACACCTCCACCCACATACCAACCATCACCTCCCAGATATTCCCAACCTGCTACCGCCTACTATACCTATAATTCCCAACCATCTTATTATCAGTCACCTCCAACTCGTCCAAACTACCAAAAACCCAGGCTTAATTTTCACTGCAAACCACCCAAATAGTACATCGCCATTGCTGAACCCATCAACCAGTTTTACAGAAGGTTGAAAGTTGCTGGTTATGTCACCCCTATTCCTGCTGTGGCAATGGAGAATTCATCTCAATGGATTAATCCAAACAAGACTTGTGTGTACTATTCTGGTATGAAGGGACACACTGTTGACGAGTGCCTCACCTTTAAAGACAAGATCCAAACATTGATTGATAATAAGGTCATACAGGCAAAGGAAACTGCACCTAATGTCCGCAACAATCCCCTCCCAGATCATAGAGGCGAAGGGGTCAATGTAATATAAACTGATGAAGAGTGGGATCCCGGGGTCAATCGGGCTTATTCGAGAAGGAGATGATCCTAAGAAGCCTGCAGTCATGCTCAATCCCATTGTGGTACAGGTACAGCCGCCAGTTGAATTTGATATAGCCGCATCAGCTCCCTTCGAGGTAGAAG
The DNA here is from genome assembly GCA_005239525.1 of Nicotiana knightiana. NCBI lineage: Eukaryota > Viridiplantae > Streptophyta > Magnoliopsida > Solanales > Solanaceae > Nicotiana > Nicotiana knightiana. The sequence goes on from ML389248.1 coordinate 45,334, forward strand.
TGACCCCACCTGCAGCAATACCCGCTCCATTTAAGGTGGAGGTGGCCACACCTTTCACTGCAACGGTGGAAACCACACCGCCCTTCAGTTCAAATGTTATACCTTGGGATTATGTGGCTGAGGCCAGAATTAAAGGAAGGCCGAAGATGGGAGGATCCAGTGCTGCACAAGGAATGACCAGAACAGGAAGAGTTTATACACCTGAACATTTGGGAGAAGCCAGTAAGCAAGCTTCCAGTAAATCGCCCGTTATTGAGACTGGACCAGATGATCTCTGGAAGAAGGTACAGGAAAGGGAGTACTTTGTCATTGATCATCAGAACAAGACCCTCGCCCAAATATCTATCATGTCATTGCTGCAAAATTCTGAGGCACACAGGAATGCTCTGATGAAGGTATTACAATAAGCATATGTGCCCAACAACATCACTAGAGGAGAAATGGCCAATATGCTGGGGCAAGTGCTAGAAAGACACAAGATCACCTTCCATGAGGACGAGCTGCCACCCGAAGGGTTAAGTCACAATAGGGCACTGCACATCACGGTGCAATGCGAAGATAAGCTTATCGCCAGAGTTTTGATAGATGGAGGATCTAGCCTCAACATTTGCCCGTTGATAACTATGAAGAGGTTGGGCAAGGGTTTACATGAGATACGAGAAGGGACTATGAATGTGAAAGCATTCGACAGGTCTCAAAGGGCTACAATTGGAGAAACTAATCTCTGCCTGCAGATGGGTCTCACTTGGTTTGATGTTGAGTTTCATGTGATGGACATTTCAGCCTCCTATAATCTGTTGTAGGGATGACCTTGGATACATGTCGTTGGGGATGTAGCATCTACTTTGCACCAGGCCATGAAATTCGAGCGGAATCATCAAGAAGTAATCATCCATGGAGATGGGAGTAACCCCATTTACACCAGTCAGACTGTCCCGGTGGTTGAAAATAGAAAGAGGTTAGGTGGAGAAACTTACCACCTCATCGAGCGTGTTAATGCAATCGAAAAAGACAAGTGGTGGAGTAGCAAGATCGAAAGCATATTGGCATGGAAAGGGTATGAACCTGGTAAGGGGCTTGGTAAAAATCTTCAAGGTATCTCCAAACTAGTACAGCTGCAGCACCATGGTACAACCTTTGGACTGGGGTATCAATACACCTGGCAAGAATACAATGATTGGTCACCACCATGGCGTGGTCCATACTACCCTCTTGAACAGCCCGTACTGCACTTAAGTCAGACTTTCCATAAGGCTGATGTTACATGGGGTCAGAGGAAGAAGAAACATTAGCAGCATTGAGGAATTTGTTCTTGGAAGATGATGATATGGACTGCTGTGTGATCGTCAAGGATAAGAAGGAGGAAGGCCCTACCATCCAAGATGTGGATAGAGGAGCATTCCTCAAGAACTGGACTGTTAGACCATCAAGGGCCCAACGAGTCCGGGGGTAGCAAGGTTGAATAGCATTTTTACTTTTTCTGAAAATGATTTCCACTTTTGCGTTTTTGTTTTAAAAAATATTTTCAATAATGTTATTTGAGATATTGAAAATCATTTTTCGTAAGGTTTTAATAACTTGATGTTTTATTGTTACTGCTTTTCTCTCATGTTTTTTATCCACTACTCATCCTCGAAATCTATTCTAGTTCAGCCATAGAGGACTTGATACTTATCTTCGACAAACCTCAAGCGGGATGAGTCAATAGCATATGCGGATTTTATCTATTAGCTACACTTACGCCCGTCGAGTTGATGGTAGAGAAAGACTCGGCATTCAGGCGAGCCACCCGGTGTGGGCCAGGTTGCTTTGCTTTATTGGATCAATCAGTGTGTTGAACGTACCAACTAGTTATGAAATAGGATTGATAGCCTCCACCCGTATTCTAGCTCGTCGGAGAGCCAGATTTGCCTCAATTTTTTGTCTCCTTCCTTTTTATCCCTACATCACTACTATTTCCTATCTTGATGAACCGACAACTGTGGCATGTAATAAGACAACGCAATAAAAGGATAGTGTTTCAGAAGAGGAAGATGTAATACCTGAAGAGATTGTCAGAGAGGTAGAGGATTTTGAGAATAAGCCCAAATCCAACTTGGATGAAACTGAGATATTCAACTTAGGAAATTCTGAAACTGTCAAGGAAACCCACATAAGCATCCATTTGTCACCGTCAGAAAAATAGGAATACACTCGGTTCTTGAAAGAATATGAGGACATCTTTTCATGGTCATATGATGATATGACCGGGTCAAGCACCTCCATTGTGGCCCACAAGTTTCCCACAAACCCAATATATTTTCCAGTCAAGCAGAAACTCAGGAAATTTAAGACGGACATGAGCTTGAAAATCAAGGAGGAAGTTACTAAGCAGATCAAAGTTAAGGTCCTCAGGGTAGTTGAATATCCAACTTGGTTAGCCATCATTGTGCCTGTTTCGAAAAAGAATGGGAAAGTCATAGTTTCTGTTGATTATCGGGATCTCAACAGAGCCAGCCCAAAGGATGATTTCCCGCTGCCAAATATACATATTTTGATCGATAATTGTGCCAAACATGAACTCCAGTCCTTTGTAGATTGCTTCCCAGGTTACCATCAGATCTGGATGGATGAAGAAGACGTCGAGAAAACAGCCTTTATTACACCATGGGGAGAATACTACTACAAAATGATGTCGTTCAGTCTAAAGAATGCTGGGGCCACCTACATGAGGCCATGATAACTATTTTTCATGACATGATACATAAAGAGATAGAGGTATATATGGAAGATGTCATCATTAAATCCAAGAAAGACACAGATCACATAGAAGACTTGAGGAAATTCTTTGACCTATTGCGGAAATACAACCTGATGTTAAACCCTACAAAGTGTGCATTCGGGGTTCCTGCCGGAAAGCTGTTGGGATTCATCGGCAGTCGTCGAGGAATAGAATTGGATCCATCAAAGGTCAAATCCATCCAATAATTACCACCACCAAAAATCAAGAAAGATGTGATGAGTTTCCTGGGATGCCTCAACTACATCAGCCGCTTCATAGCGCAGTCCACAGTAATATGTGAACCGATTTACAAAATACTGAAGAAGGACGTTACAACTAGTTGGACTGAGGATTGTCAAAAGGCTTTTGACAAGATCAAGGAATACTTGTCCGCGCCACTAGTTTTAGTCTTACTGGAGCCGGGCAGACCATTTCTACTCTACCTTGCAGTGTTAGATGGAGCTTTCGGTTGTGTTTTGGGACATCATGAAGAGACAGGGAGAAAGGAACAGGCCGCCTATTACCTAAGTAAGAAGTTCACTCCTTATGAATCGCGGTACTCTTTGTTGGAACGCACTTGATGCCCATTAACCTGGATAGATCATAAATTAAGACATTACTTCTGTGCTTATACGACGTACCTCATATCGAGGATGGATCCCTTGAAATACATCTTTCAGAAGCCTATGCCCACCGGAAAGCTGGCCTAAGTGGAAAATCTTGTTGAGTGAGTTCGACAACATCTATGTAACTCAAAAAGTAGTCAAGGGACAAGCATTAGCAGACCATCTTGCTGAAAATCCTGTGGGAGGAGAATAAAAACCCCTGAAAACGTATTTTCCTGATGAAGAGGTATCATTCGTAGGAGAAGACATTGCTGAAGCCTACAATGGTTGGAGAATGTTCTTCCATGGGGCAGCGAACATCAAAGAAGTCGGCATTAGAGTCGTCTTGGTATCAAAAACTGGTCAACATTATCCGGTGTCGCAAAACTCAGATTCCCCTGCACTAACAACATGGAGAAATATGCATATTAGCGCTCAACATCGCTGTTGATATGAACATTCAGGAACTGCTAGTGATCGGCGATTCATATCTGCTGGTACACCAAGTACAAGGAGAAGGGCTACCAAGAATTCCAGGATATTTCCATACCTGCATCATGTGCAAGAAATGAAGAAGAAGTTCACAAAAATAGAGTTTCGGCATGTCCCCAGGATTCAGAACGAGTTTGCTGACGCATTGGATACTTTTTCATCAATGATACAACATCCAGACAAGAACTTCATCGATCCCATTCCAGTAAGGATCCATAATCAGCCGGCATATTGTACTCACGTTGAAGAAGAAACAGACGAAAATCCCTGGTTCCACGACATCAAAGAATGTTTGAAAAAAGGAGAATACCCAGAGCATGCAAACCATACTCAGAAATGCACCCTTCGGAGATTGTCCAATCACTTCTTCCAAAGCGGAGGAACCCTATACAGGAGAACTCCCGATCTGGGACTGTTAAGGTGCGTGGACGCAAAAGAGTCTTCTAAGTTGCTCGAGGAGATACATGTTGGAACCTGCGGTCCACACATGAATGGCTTTATCTTGGCCAAGAAGATACTCAAGGTCGGTTACTTTTGGATGACTATGGAGACAGATTGCATCCGGTATGTTCAGAAATGCTACCAATGTCAGATACATGCAGACATGATAAAAGTTCCTCCAAACGAGCTTAATGCAACGAGCTCACCTTGGCCCTTTGCTGCTTGGGGGATGGACTTCATTAGTCTAATCGATCCCACCGCCTCAAACGGGCACCAGTTCATTCTGGTGGCCATCGACTACTTCACCAAATAGGTTGAAGTTGCATCTTACAAAGCGGTAACCAAGAAAGTCATCACGGATTTTTCTAGAGATCGGATTGTGTGTCGATTTGGAGTTCCAGAGTCCATCATCACTGACAATGCCGCCTATCTCAACAGCGATCTGATGAAAGCCATGTGTGAAACTTTCAAAATCAAGCACAAGAATTCCACATCATACAGGCCTCAAATGAACGGAGCCGTAGAGACCGCCAACAAGAACATCAAGAAGATATTAAGGAAAATGGTAGAGAATCACAAGCAATGGCACGAGAAATTATCATTCGCCTTACTGGGATACCGCACCACAATCCGCACATCAACCGAGGAAACTCCCTATTTGCCAGTTTATGGTACTGGAGTTGTCATCCCCGCCGAAGTGGAAATTCCTTCTTTGAGGATCATACAAGAAGCCAAACTCGGCGATGCAGAATGGATAAGGATCCGCTATGAGCAACTAGCCCTCATAGACGGAAAGAGGATGAATGTGGTATGTCACGGCCAACTTTATCAAAAAAGAATTCCAGAGCCTTCAACAAAAGGGTAAAGCCGAGACAGTTCACACCGGGACAGCTGGTGCCAAAAAAGATCTTTCCACATCAAAATGAAGCCAAAGGAAAATTCTCACCCAACTATCAAGGTCCTTACATCGTTCACAGGGTATTAACAGGAGGAGCACTCATACTCGCAGAGATGGACGGAGAAATCTGGCCAATGCCTATCAATTCAGATGCAGTCAAAATATACTATGTGTAAAATATTTTATGCTTCTTCATATGATGTAAATTGAACTATGCTCGACCTGATTCCCATTTAAGAGGAGATAAAAACCAGTTTCAAAACCTAGAAATCATGTCTATAGGATTTAAACTAATAGATATCATGTCTATAGGGTGAAATCATTTCTAATACCTAGAAATCATGCCTATAGGAGTTAACTAATTCTGCAAATTAGAAAGCATGCCTATAGGGTCTAAAGGTTAAAAACTTGTCTGTTAAATCAGTAACTCATTGTTATAAGTCTAATTAACAGACTTAGATACCATGCCTATAGGACTCTGTTCTAGTTATCACCTCAGGCAAGCCTGTAGGATTATTAAGAATTCTGGACTTAAAACTGTGATATCTTGCTGCTTGGAATATGCCCAGATTCAAGGACTAAAATCAGTAGGCAAATTGATAGATACCGTTGCTCGTTTTAATAAACTGTCGTCTTATATTTTACTTATGCTCATCTAGATATCCTGCCTATAGGGAATTAAAGTGATAAAACTTGTTGTTCGAATTGCGTGCATTGGCTGTTTACTTGTGGAGGTTAATATGAGCCCTTATTTGCCCCCTTATATGATAGTCCTATCTGAATTTTGTTTTTCGCTTAGTTTTCCCATTTTTAAGCAACATAGGTCAGTCTAGAACTACCTTAAATAGAGGTCCCAAAGACCTCCAGGACCATCGGTAAGGGACGGGTAGTGCACGCTTAAGGCACGAGTTAGAATCTATTAGAACACTTAGATAATAACTGAAAGATAGTAATTGGGTAGTAAAGGAAATAATGACCTGTGCGCTAATGCTATGTGTAGCACCCCAACTTAGGGAAAGTTACCAAGTATTGCACGGAAATGATCCTATAGGCTAAGAAACTTAGGACCCCTTTAATTCCCGCTTTAAATAGTTGTCTAAAATTGCTTTATTTTCCTTTAATGACTAATTCGCTTAACTAAGTTCGGTCGGGACCCACCTTTGTGGACCTCGAAGGGTGCCTAACACCTTTCCCTCAAGGTAATTTCGAGCCCTTACCCGATTTTGGTGATGCAAACTAGTTTCACGAGTCATTAGCTTTAGGTGTCCAAACACACGTTAATCCGTTAGGTGGCGACTCTTCAAATCTCATATCTCATCCCAAAAGGGAAGGGAGTTGTCTCATTAAATGTCGAAACCCAATTTCGTGAGAAAAAGGGGTCACGGTAGATGATCGTTAATGAGACTAACACGAACTAACAATCACGGATTAACAATTAATTGAAAACTGGAAGTCAAACTAAACCTAAACACAAATGGGGGTAAAACAGAAGTTGTGAAAAGAGGAAAGGATTGAAGCAATGGCCTAAACGAATAAACAACAACAAAATTTCTAAAATCAACAAAAGACGACTAATCACTAATTAAGAAAAAATAGAACTTAAACTAAACTAAAAATTTAAAAATCAGTCAATAAAGGAGAAACTAAAACCGTTGAACAAGGGATTAGGATTTTACCTAAATGCTCGGGCTTCAAACTAGTAGTACAGCACAACTGCATGGCGAATCAACCTCCACGCCTCTTTTTCTCTACGACAAATGCCGAAATGCACAAATTTGGCGAACCAAGTTGAGTTCAGCATTGTGTCATAGAGAAAGAGAGACTAAGAGGTCGTGTTTATGCTAGTCCGGAATTTGTTCGAATTTTGGCCGGAATTCGGAGGGGTTTTGAAGGTTTTGGGGCATGGAACAGAGAAGAGGAGAGTGAGAGGAGGCCGGTGGTGTGAAACTTTTGGAGTTTGGGGTGGTGAACGGCGGCTAAGGTTTTGGGATTGAGATGGATTTAAAGGATTTGGGGTTTGGATTCATGGAGAGGAGATTGAGAGGAAGAAAGGGTAAAATTTTGGGGTGGTTTGGAGGACCGCCGCTGCCGGTGGGCGATTTTCGGCGGCGGAAGAGCGGCGGAGGCGGTGGGTCTAGTAGAGAGGAGAAGAGAAGAGAGAGGAAGAAGAAAGGGGAAGGGGAGAAGAGAAAGCATGGGAAAATGGGGGAAAAACTGGGAAGTGGGGTTTTTAAATACCTAAGATAAGGGTGATTTTGGACCATTAGATCAAGAGAGATTGGATGGCTAAGATTGGATCTCTGATTCAATAAGCAAAACGACGTAGTTTAAAGTCAAAACTACGTCGTTCTGAGCTCTTTCTTGGCCAGACACCTAATGAACCGGGTATGGCCGAATTAGGCTCTAAACTGGGCTTGATTTGTGCATAACTATTTGAAATAGGCATTAATCCAATCCCTCAAACCCCTAATTATACTAGAATATTATTTAATCCTAAATAAAATGTACAAGTAGAAAGAAAATTTTTTTGGTATATATAATTTAATGATACAAAACTAAAAAATATAAATAAAAGGTGAAATTTTTTTGGTATTTTTAATAAATGAATGCAAATAAAAAAATGCACAAACAATTAAAAATCATCCAAATACTAGTATTTCTAGGAGAATTAAAAGCATACAAAAATTAGGTATTCACACTATCAATTCACCTCCGAGTGACCTGAAATTTTTCACATACTTCACAAATGACACTACGAACCTACTCCCACTTCCGAAATTCCATTCTGACTCCGAGATCAAATTTTCCACTGCCAACTGGAAATCACCAATTTTTTAATTCCGCCAATTCAAGCTTAATTCTACCACGGACCTCCAAATTACATTCTGGACACTCTCCTAAGTCCAAAATCATCCAATGGAGCTAACAGAACCATCAGAAATCTAATTCGAGGCCAAATACTAAAAGGTCAGAACTTGGTCAAACCTTTCAAATTTTAAGCTTCTAGCTAAGAATCATTCTTCCAAATCAGTTCTGAAAAATCTGAAAACCATAACCGACGATTTACATAAATCATAATGCATCATACGGAGCTACTCATGCTCTCAAACAACCTAACAAAGTGCAAATGCTCAAAACGACCGGTCAGGTCGTCACAGACATCAACCCCTCCAATGATCATGTTGATGACATGTTGAGGTTCTTCTTGGTCGGTCTGTTTGTTAGAGTCCCGGTTCCTAAAGTGGTTTTTGGCTCGATCACTTAGAAACTCTCGGAGGTGCTCGTTATTGAACAACCGGGCAACTTCTTATATCAATTTTTGGCAGCCCTCGGTCCTGTGTCCATGAGTGCCATGATACTTACACATCAGTTAGGATCTCTCTAGGTAGGATCGGACTGCGATGGTTGACGCCACTTGGTTTCTTTGATGTGCCCAATGGCTGATACAATTCTGGATGCATCAACGTTGAAGTTATACTCTGATAATATTGGTGCTACCCTTCCCCCGAGAAGCCTATCAAAACAATTCTTGCTCATCATACCTCGGCTATTAGCCTCAGGGTCGCTTCTCTTTTCATTCCTCGTGGGGTTATGCCCAGCCCCATTCCCCCTCTGATCTACATTGTGCGGTTGATACCGATATCAGGCTGACCTTGATTCATGATCGATGACTCTCTTAGGCCTTTCATCGGTTCTGATGGACCCAGAAGGGGCTTCAAGTTGGTTGTCCTCGACTCTAATTTTTGATTGGTTTGTGGACGTCGGCCCAAGTTACCGTCGGGTACTCGACCAAATTTTGTTTCAGCTGGTGCGAGGCCAAGGAGCTTCAGGGGTTAAGTCCTTGAGTGAATGCCTGAACGACCCAATCGTCTGCAACCGGAGGAAAGTCTATCAGTTTTATTTAAAACCTTGACACGAACTCCCTGAGAATCTTGTTGTCTCTTTGCTTAACCTTGAAAAGGTCTGATTTTATGGTCTCGACCTTGACAGCCCCGGCATGAGCCTTTACAAAAGTATCCGCAAGCATAGTGAGATAATCAATGGAATTTGGGGGCAAGTTGTGGTATCATATCATTGCTCCTTTTGACAGAGTTTCTCCGAACTTCTTTAATAACATTGACTCGATTTTGCCGTCTTTCAAGTCGTTACCTTTGATGGTGCATGTGTAGGAGGTCACATGCTCATTTGGATCTGTGATTCCGTTATATTTTGAAATATCAGGCATGCGAAACCTCTTCAGAATTGGCTTCGGTACTACGCTCGGAAGAAAAGGCTTTTGGAGAAATTTCTTGGAGTCTCGGCCCTTCAATATTGGAGGCGCTCCTGGGATTTGATCGACCAGGGAATTATATGTCTCTTTCTTCTTGTCGTTTGCCTCAATTTTCCTTTCACCTGATTCCACCCATTTCGTTAACGCTTATAGAATTTTCATTACTTCAGGGCTGGCACCAGAGTCAGCTTCGCCCGGTTTTCCTAGGATGGTTCGGGCTCAACTCTGTTGGGGGCGTGGCTTTGATTTTGCAGTTGTGCTATCGCCGCCTGTTGAGCTTGCAACATTTCAAAGATCAATTGTATACTGTACCCGTTGCCTTCGCCTTCGGGCGTTTCTCGAGCCGTTGGTCGGGTTCCTCCACGAACGTTGTTCTCGGGGTTGGTAGGTAGGTTGGCGTCGATGGCTACCTGTGAGTTAGTATCGACTGGGTCTGCAACTGGAACTCCGTTGGGATCAGCAGGGGGCACCTTATTACTAGGCACCAGATTGTTGTTTTCGCCATGATGGCTAGACTCAGCCTCAATATTCAAGTGAGCAGACTGAGAATATGACATTTTTAAGTTGACCTAAAATTGAGACCTTAAAAAAAAGTGTAAAATAGAGTGTATTATGGAGATTTATATCAAACCACCACTATTATCCTTAATCCTATGGTGGGCCCCAAACTGTTTACCATTAAAACGGATAACAATTAAATTTATACACGATTTTAAGGATATGTGGATTGATTCAACACAAGTAATCAAGAATGTTAGTTAAACGAATTAAAGATAAAATAAAAGACCAAACCAGTTGTGACATTGAGTCCGGGCTCGAATTTAAGCTTAATAGTAGTTTTTGCCCTCGACCGGACCCTCGATCCGAAGCCAAATATATATGAAGAACTATGATCAAAATGAGAACCTTTCAATAGATAGAAAGCAGAGAAATAAATTTGTATAGCCTTGATATGCATGTTACAATGTGTATATTGAATAAAAAAAAACTTTCCCTTTATATAGTAGGGGAGTTTTACCAGTAGTACAATTCTAAAAAGATAAAAAAAGTCTCTTTGTACATCAATTATTGATACGCTACCGGCACCAGGAGAGATCCGCATTGTGATATACGATTTGGTGTGGATATCACGATCCTATTAATCATGTGCAATCGTTTGTAGTGTTTTCAGAGGTCTTGGAGTTTGTTACGGGTTCGGGGGTGTTGTCTTGTCAGGCCAATGAAAAGCACCCCATTCCAACCTCGATTCAAAGAGTTCTCAGATTCGGTCTCTATCTCATACATTCATACTTCTTACTTTGTTTGACTCACCGAAAACTCGGGGTATGTGCTGACCCCGAGTTCACCCCTGTACAATCTGCACCCGGAGCTCGGAGTATATGAAAAACGAAATACGCTTCCATATATATTTTCATTAATTGTGCTTAGGCCCCAAAAAGTTTTCTTTTTTTTTTTCTTCTTATTTTCTGGTAGAATTTTTGAGAGACAAGCCACCAACAGCATGGTCTTTTTTTATATTATCAGTTCTTTCATTGGTAAAACGATCTAAATACAGCAATCATGATATATATGTTCTTGTGAAAATTATTAGAAGAAATAAAGTCTTGCTTTTCATTTAATAAATTTACATCTAATACCATATTTTTGAATTTTACAACGTGTGTTGATACATAAAGCCAGGGGTATAATAAGAGTATTCAGTACGGGTATGGTTGCACCCAATAATTTTTTTATTAAACAAATATAATACTTAACTGCAAATTATATTAACTGTAATGGAAAACTGTTCTTAACATATTTGATTCAAAACTCAATACAGAAAACTAGCAAATATAGGAAGATTTGCTCAATATCTTTGGGTAAAGAATTTAAAATGTCTGTACAAAAGGTTTTAATTTCTTTACCAAATCACCGAAATATGATTTCTGCAGAATTATTTATTCATACAAACAACAAGACAAAATTTATTCCTGAAAAATCTTAACCAACCCAAAAAGATGTTAAATAAACCATAAGTGGTTATGCCACAACAGTATCAACAAACAATTCTACTAATTTGAACTAGTAATTTGATTACCTTTATTTAGGAATAATTTAAATTTATTAATTTGTAATTGTTTGCCAACTTACTATGGTCCAGTTATACACACAAGCCGAAATGCACACAGAGGCCCAATGTAATAGTTAGCCCAATAGCTTTGTATATTTTCAGTTTGTATTACTTAGTGAAATAGCCTCTTTACTTTACTCAGTCATTTCTATGTAAGTATATATAGGATGTGGACTACTCTAGAAAACAGGTGATTGAATTCTAATAATAGATTAGATATTTCTTCTCACATTTTCTCTCTCTCGTTTTCTGAAGTTCTGGACATTTCCATCATGGAAATCCTTCTTTAGGGCATTATTATTTCAACCTAACTTGCCTTCTAAATTTTGGGGTGAATGTGTTCTTACAGCCTCATATCTCATAAATAAGTTTCTTTCTACTGTTCTTAACAACATATCACCTCTTGAGAAACTACATGGACACTCAGCTTCTTATGACCATCTTAGGTCATTTGGATGCCTTTGCTTTGCCACATCCCCTAAACATAATAGAGAAAAATTTCAGTCTAGAGATATCCCTTCCATTTTCCTTAGATATCCTTGTGGGAAGAACGGATACAAGTTACTTAATATCCCTTCTCAATCTATCTTATACTCTAGAGATGTTGTTTTTCATGAACATGTTTTTCCCTTCTCCAATAATTCTTCTAATACTTCCCTTCCTTCTCCTTCTAGCTTTGTTGATATTCCTCATCATCATTCTCCACCTATTTCTTCTCACCCTGTTCCTAATACTTCTACATTCTCTTATGTTCCTTCACCTCCTACTGTTTCTGCTCCTTCTCCTCCTACTGCTGTTACAGATTCTTTTCCCCTTTCCATTTCTGACCCATCTCCCTCCAATCCTCCTCCATCTGATCCTCCTCTTAGAAGATTCCTTAGAGTACCACATCCACCTCCTCATCTATCAGACTATGTATGTTATGTCCCTGTCTCTACTGTTTCAAATATGTCTTTTACAGAATTGCACTTGCATGAGCCTCAGTACTATCAACAGGCTGCTTCCAATCCTGCTTTGCAGGTGGCAATGCTGAAAGAATTTCAAGCATTAAAAGCTAACAACACCTGGGATATTGTACCTCTTCCCCTTAACAAAAAGGTTATCCCTTACAAAATCAAACAGAATTCTGATGGTTCTGTTGAGAGGTACAAGGCAAGGTTAGTCATTAGGGGTGACACACAGAAGGAGGGAATTGATTATAATGAAACTTTCTCCCCGGTTGTCAAATTTACTACTATCAAGTGTCTTCTTTCCCTTGGTATAAAGAGAAACTGGGTTGTCTATCAACTTGATGTCAATAATGCTTTTCTCCATGGTGACCTCCATGAGGAAGTTTACATGAAGCTTCCACCTGGGATCCAGGTTTCTTCTACTGGTTCTTCTTCTTTCCCTTTCGTATGCAAGCTCAAAAAGTCTTTATATGGCTTCAAACAAGCGTCCAGACAATGGTTTTCTAAATTGTATGAAGCCTTGTCTACAAGAGGATACATTTCTAGCATGAATGACTACTCTTTGTTATCAAGTCCACTTCTACTTCACTTACTGTTCTAGCTGTCTATGTTGATGATATCTTACTAGCTGGGGATGATGTTGTTGAATTGGATAGTGTTAAGCTATTTCTTGACCAACAATTAAAAATAAAGGATTTGGGGACAATCCATTATTTCTTTGGATTAGAAGTTACTAAATGTCCTGAAGGGTACATTATCAGCCAACAGAAGTTTACACACGACTTGCTGGCAGAATTCCACTGTCATAATTTTCCCCCTGTTGTGACTCCTCTTGATAATTCTGTCAAGTTATCTGCTGATATGGATGCTCATTTGACTGATCCTGGCACCTATCGGAGAATTATTGGTAAACTCAACTTTCTCCAACATACAAGGCCAGATATATCCTTTTGTGTTCAACATTTAAGTCAATTCCTTCAGGCTCCTCAAGTTCCTCATATGCTTGCTGCACTTCATGCTCTGAGGTATTTCTCCAATGATCCTGCTTTAGGAATTCTTCTTTCTTCGTCTTCTAATACATCTATCAAGGCCTATTCTAACTCTGATTGGACTGGCTGTGCTGAGTCAAGGAGGTATGTTTCTGGTTTTTATATTACACTTGGTGGTTCACCAATCTCCTGGAAAAGTAAGAAGCAACCTATTGTTTCACTGTCTTCTGCTGAAGCAGAATATAGGGCTCTTAGAAAAGTGGTTGCTGAAGTATCTTGGTTGGTCGGAATACTAGATGATCTTGGTTTAAATGTTTCTGCCCATGTTCCTATCTATTGTGACAGTGTTGCTGCTTTACACATCGCCAAGAATCCGCTATTTCATGAGAGGACAAAACATATCGAGATTGATTGTCACTATGTACGTGAGAATCTCAATTCAGGGTTGATTTCTCTGCATTTTGTTCCCAGTTCTGCCCAACTTGCTGATATTACGACCAAGTCACTCGCTGGGCCACTTCATCATTCTTTGCTTGGCAAGCTTGGTATCACCCCCAAGCTTGGGGGGGGGGGGGTTGACATACACACAAGCCCAAATGCACACGGAAGCCCAATGTAATAGTTAGCTCAATAGCTTTGTATATTTTCAGTTTGTATTACTTAGTGAAATAGCCTCTTTACTTTACTCAGCCATTTCTATGTAAGTATATATAGGATGTGGACTATTCTAGAAAACAGATGATTGAATTCTAATAATTGATCAGATATTTCTTCTCTCATTTTCTCTATCTCATTTTCTGAAGTTCTGGACATTTTCACCATGGAAATCCTTCTTTAGCTTCCGCAAATCTTCACTTTGACATATATGTCCAAGCGAAATTAACTAATCTTCAGTTTTAATTTTCCATAAAATAGTGGATTATTTACAAACATAACTACCTCCAATTTTATGTCCAAACTAAATTAACTAATTTCAGTTAACTGTCACTAAAAATAACAGATCTTCCCACGTAATTTCTATTATACCTTCAAAATATCAGCCTCGATAATTTTTGAAATTTGATCAAAACATTATAATAACTTAAACACTAAATAGAAATATATATTATCAAGAAATGTGCGTGTATGTGTTACGTTGAAAAGTATTTTCTGCGATAACTAAGAAATCACTCCTTTGGACCAATTTTAAATCGTTACACAGAGAATCCGTTCAAGATGACAAGGCTAGAGTTTCTGGTTAGAGATTTTTTTTTTTAAAATATGTTTTTGTGTTTTTCCCTTTTTATTAGTTTTCTAATTATATGAGTGATATAATTTAAATTCGTTAATAATCATAAAAAGATTAAAATGCATGCATTAAATAACAAAAATTATTTAAAAGAATCATAAATAATTGACAAACTTGTCCATTTGCAAACAGAAACAAATCAGAAGAATAACGTATAATGAGGTTAGTTCATAAATAGAAAATCAGAAGATCCGAAATGTTAATAAAAACAGAAACAAAAATATTTTGAGATTGTAAGTTTTTTTTTATGTTCTTAAGGAATTGAATTTATTTACGGTTGCCCAATGCATTTGGATTAATTTATCCTAGAATAGAACGGAAAATTATTTTATAATAGCGGCATAATAAATCACATAACTTTGTCAAACTCAAATGGCAGAGCAAATCATACTTGATACGTAATTTTATTTTTGATGCACAAGAAGGGAGAGAATTTTCAGAATTTTAAGTCTGTTCATTGCATTAAAAAATGAGGCAAGTCCTCTCTATTAAGTGTCTAATAGCGGGTGAATAACAAAATAATACAGGCTTTCGTCTCAATCTATAATATACTATATTACAAATTTTTGGGCATTAAAAAATGCTTGGCATTTGAAGGGTTTTAATTCGTTTGACCTACCAGATTATTTTAATATTATAAATTCTATCTATTAAACTAAATGTCATGTTATTGTTATTTATTTTCAACTTATTACTTTCATTCAATAAACTTATAGATAACAGTTAAATAACATCTTAATTAAACTTTATTTATTTTGTGAAAACACCTAAAAAAAATGAGACAGCGACACACAGAGTTGAAGTTTATAATATTCCTAATTACTATTCGGCGTACTATTTTACTTTATTTACAATTTCTTTAATTTCATTGAGATAGCATAAATAAAAAAGAATAAATTAGATTCTAGATGGAAAAGGAAAAGGATTAAAACAAAAGTCTGGCTGGTAATTAATTGTAGATAAATAAGTCCTCAAAGGAAAAGGATCCGCCAAAGAAAATATGGTATGGTATGACAACACATAAGGAGAATTGGCAATTTATTATACAAATTTTGTGTGTAACCTAATTTATTATACAAAATTAATTTTTTAAATTAAAACATAAATGTAGGCCATAAGATACCGATAACACTATAGTTGTGATGAGGATAGCCTTTACTCCTTATAATTTGAAGGCATTTAGGATTTTGATTCTTTCGATTTTCTTGTTACATTAATCGTTTTTGCACCTTTTTTCTTTTAATATTTCTTTTATGAATATACTACTGCTTTATTTTCATCTTTTTTCTCGTGCCGTGGATTTACTGGAATACTCTTTCTACACTCGTTCGTAAGGCAGAGGCGGATACAAGATTTGTGTTTTATTAGTTTCTATCGTAATTTTAAATTAATATGCAATAATAACTGAGTTAACAGTTAAATATTTACAAATATTTAGTGATTTTTTAATATAAATACAGGATCTACGCAAGAGTTAGTAGATTCTCGCAAACCCATATTCAATGCTCTAGGTCCGCCCCGGGAATAAGGTATGCGTACTTGCTACCCTTCTCAAACCCCACTTATGAGATTATATGAGACGGAGCCAGAATTTGATATAATTTAAGTACGTTAACAATGATAAAAAGATTAAATACGTGCATTAAATAATAAAAAGTATTTAACAGAATCGTGTAATTTTTGTAGCATAATATAAAGAAAAAGTTTAAATAAATAAAAAAAAAAAAAAAAAAGACAAACTTGTATATTTGCAAACCATGACGAACCGCTTATAAGATTAACGTATAATGAGGTTAGTTCATAAATTGAGAATCAGAAGATCCGAAATGTTCGTTTAATTAAAAAAGAAACAAAAAATATTTTGAGACGGTAAGTTTTGCGTGTATGTTCTGGAGGAATTAAATCCCCTTACTTTTGCCCAATATGTTTAGATCAATTTATCCTAGGATAAAACGGTAAACTATTTTATAATAAGTGACACAACGAATCACAAAACTTCGACAAGCTCAAATGGTGAAGCAAATCACACTTGATACATAATTTCGTTTTTGAAAAGAGTTAATATCCTAAAGCTCCATCAGACTATTACGTTTTTGTCAGCTTCCTACTTTAACTATTCGGCGTCCTCGAACTCCTCCAGAACTATATTGTCCTTCATATCTAAACTCTTTTGTTGCTTACCTGGCATAACGTGTGTATGCACTAGCTTGGGAGCGCGTGGCGACGGAAAAAAGCCATCAAAATAGCTCACATGACATAATGTAATGGCTAATTAGCCTAACCCTCTTTTAACTTTGTTTTAGTTTTAAATGTTCTCCTTATATTTCCTTTATAACCACTATTCTTCCATATTTTTCACCTTTCTTTTTTACTTTTCACCTTCTTCTTCATTTTGTTCAACCTTTTTCTTCCGTTTCCATATGGGGTTCCCTCTGAAATTTTTTTTACCTCTCTTGTTTCCTTGAAAATAATCTATTTTCTTTCTTTTATAGTCTTCTTTCATGTCTTTTACATATATTGTTGAAAGTAGGCGTGTGCATAGGTCGTGTTAGTTCGGATTTTTCAATTACCAAACAAAATCAATGGTGTCGGGTTTTCAAAAAACCACATCAAACCAACAAAGTCGAATTTTTCAATCTCGATTTTTCTCGGATTTTTCCGTTTTTCGAATTTTTGGATTTTTCCTGTAAAGTCTCGTAACACAAAATATGTAATTTTATGATCCAAATATTTCTTTAGTCGTCGTAAGATACAACTATATAATGCATTTTTCAAGAAAATAACACAATATTATGAGATGAGCTTTTCATGTTTTCATATTATGGCTCTGATTACCGCCAGCCTTGTACATCTTGGGACAACATGCAGCAGATTACCGCCAGCCTTGTACATCTTGGGACAACATGGTATCAGAGCCTGGAAGATTTTATGGAAACATGAACAAATTTTATAGTATACAGCATAGACATGAAATTCTTTAATCTTATGGATTTTGGAGAAACTAGTATAAAAAGTACTAGACTGGAAGAGGTAGATACACCTCAAAACCTTGATTTATTAAATAAATGGACTATGCCTAAGGTAGATACAAAAACTATTTATGACTATGGATGGTTTGATAAACTTTCTTCAAAACAGTTGATAAAAACAACTGAGCAATCTTTGGCTCTAAATTCAGAAGAGCAGACTATTTGTTTATTAAATAAACATGATACTAATTTTTATAAGCCAAAGTATAATTATATACATATTGGCATGGTTCAAATTGCTTTTAAACCTTTAACTCTTAAAGGGTTACCGGAAACCTTTTTAGCAGCCTTAAAAGATGCTAAAAATTTGAATTTTAGACAATCATTGATGGGTTCAATTGAATCTACTGTGGCATATGGTCCAGTTTATTTTAATACACAACCTAATCTTCAATTGTCTCTATCTAATGTTAATATACTTGATGCTTTGACATTAAATATTAAAACGCATGGTTATAATTATGCTCCTGGATCCGAACTTATATGTTTGTCTTATAGAATATATTATAAGTTGTTATCTACGTTGAATCCTAGATGTAAAATTTATGATACTTCTAACCAAACTATTTTGGTGGAAATCAATTTTACAAAGTCTAAGGTCACTACAAGGAGACCTATTAAGTGGGAAGAAATTAATTTCCCAACTACATGGACTTTAAATTCGGTTATATCCCCAAGCCAAGTCACAGATGAAGCCACTAATAGTGAATATTCTCATATTACTCAGAATCCTGATGGTAGGATATGTATCCAATTTCTTGATATATCTCCTGTTTATAATAGACGATCATTTTCAGGTTATAGATCTCTACCTGAAATACAACATTTTCCCCTATTACTCCTGATATTCCTATTTATGGTCCAGCAAGAAATGAGCCTTTATTTTGCATACTCTAAGTGATACTTTGAGTAAAAGGAATGGTTGAGCGGGTAAAAATTGACCCTAAGACAAATGTTGTTCAAGCGACTGATAAGTTGTCTGATCTGGAACCTACTCCATCTGATATGTATTTTGACGTTAATGAAACGTCCAACCCAAATGATGTGTAAATTATGTTGAGTCATCAAATTGATTTTAGTCCAGGTTCTGTGGCAAGAAAACACATTCAAAAGGAATTTCAAAATGAAAAATGGAACAAGTTTAAAACTTGGTTTTTTGAAGCTTATAGCCAAAATGATTTAAATAATATTTCACAAGAATTCTATGAAACTTGTGCTTTACATAATAAAATTATTTATTTTGTTCCATGGTTTATAACCACTTATTTACCTTTATATATTAAGGTTATAGAAAGGACTTTTAAGGAGAGTAATGGAACTATAACTAAGGCCATTTACCCTCCTCAAGCACCTTTTGTATTACCTAATAGTATTGGGTTAGCTTTTTATGATTTTCAAAAGTTTATTCAAAGTGATGTTGCCCAGATTACTATTAATGAAATAAATAATTTAATTGCTCAAAATAATTATTTGAGCTTGTATGTTAAGGTGTTAGGAGAGAATATTAGTTCTCTTGATAAAAAATTAGATGAATTAATTATTTTAATAAAGCGTTTTCATAAAACCTCACAAAAGGATATTGCTTCTACTTCTAATAGTAAAACTACTATTAATGTTCCAACGCATATTCAGCGACCTATTGATACTACTGATTTTAAAATAAAATCTTTCAATGATTTAGAAAGTCTTATTGATAAAAAGCTTTCTGGTTTGACCACTAAACCAATTGGTTTATCAAATGATATTTCAGAAATTAATAAAATCGAAAATCAATTTTCTGGAAATAATAATTCGGAAACCTCTGAAGTTAATTCTAGACGGTTTAAATCCAGATATCGCAACTAACAAAGTTTTATTAGTAAAGGTGACTATGCTACTATCCCTGCTATGATGACATATTATTACCCTCGTCCAACTCCTCAAGATGTTCTCATAGAAGAAAGAGATTGGAATCAGACTAACACGTCATATAGTGGAAATGAGGTATATGAATGGAATCTTGATGGCCTAACTGAAAGACAGGTCTCAATTATGGTACATCGTATGTTAATGTATTCTTCTATTTGTAGACATACGAATAATAACTCAGATCATGCTACCTGTAAGATGATTATTGCAGGATTTACAGGACAACTTCGTGTATGGTGGGACAATTTCCTATCTCCTGAGGTTAAACAGGCGATATCTAGTTCCTCCAAAGAAGAGGTAAAATTTGAAATGGTCACTGGTGAAAATGGTAACCCAGTAGAACAAGTTGTTAAACAAGTTAAAGAATATACAGTTTATACTTTAGTTCTTACTATTCTAGAACATTTCAATGAAGATTTTCCAATCAAAATGAGACACTTCGCACCTTTCTGAATGGTCTTAAATGTAGACATTTGGGAGAATTTATATGGTATTTCTTAAGTAGAGTAATGGATCTACCCGAAAGTAAAATAAGTTATTGAAAGGCAAAGTTTATAGATGGACTTCCCCCATTATTTGCTGAAAGAGTTAAGAAGACCCTAAGAAGACATCTCTTTGAGGTCCCTTATGATAATTATACCTATGGTAAGCTGATAGGTACTTGCACTCAAGAAGGTTTAAGCTTATGCAATGAGTTAAAATTAGCTCAACAGGTGAAAAGAAACCAGAAGTCAGAAAAATCCCAATTAGGAGATTTCTGTACCCAATTTGGAATGGAAGGACCCTCCCAAGATAAAGGGAAGAAGAAGTATTTTGATAAGAAGGATTCAAGGAATTCTCATAGAAGACATAGTCGTTCAAAACTGTCAAAGAAAATCATGAAGCTAAGAAATCTCACCGCAAGTCTACCAGATTTGCAAGAAATTTCTCTAAGAGAGAATTAAAGGACATCAAATGTTATAAGTGTGGCAAGTATGGACACATTGCTCCAAATTGTAAGCTTGAAAAGCTTAAGTCTTTAGGACTTGACGATGACACTCGTGACAAAGTCTATGGTTTGTTATACACTTCAGGATCTGAATCAGATTATTGTGGAACAGGTTCAGAACACGGTTATGACAGTAGTGGTAATGATAATTCTGATATTGACTCTGTCTCAAAAGCTTGTGTTAATTGTGCAGGTGATACTTGTACGTGTGAACAGGATGAATTTTATAAAATTCAATCTCAGTTTGAAGATTTAAAATTGATATGATAACTTCTGACACTATGATTGAACTATTAAAAGAAGTTTCTAATGAAAAACTTAGAAACAAAATTTTAGAAATGGCTTCTTCTAAACCTTCTTCTTCTTCAAAATCTTTTGAGAAACCGAAGAAGGTTGATATTATAGATTCAAATTCTTATTCTTTAAAGAAGTTTTTGCTCGTCTTGAGAAAAAAGGCAGTCAAGATATTGAAATTAGACATACTTCTCTTGATGATTTAAAAACTGAAGTTGAAAAACTTAAAAATGAGATTAAATCTCTCAAATAGAATCAAATGATTCATGATTAGAGAATTTCTCAATTAGAGAATGACGAGAATGATGATTCTCCTCCCTCAACACCGCCTACTAATAAAGGAAAAGGTATAGTTGATAAAGGTAAAGATGATGAGATACCTATTAGTTCAAAACAAGACAGTTTTCTGGGAATGATGCAGATTGTAACTGCACATCGATGGTACATTAAATGTACTATTTTAATTAAGCACGACTTTAAAATCTCTAGCACTACAATGATCGATAGTGGAGCAGATGTTAGTTGTATTCAAGAAGGATTAATCCCTTCTAGGTTTTTTGAAAAAACTACTCATGTTTATGCTGGATACATAGTCTTTGTCAAATGTTTGCCATAAAGAATCCAGACTAATCAAAATATTATTGATTTTTATCATAGTTCTTGACTTGGTTCTAAGATGGAGGTACAGTCGAAATATAAACTATTGATATTAGCGACCAGTGGTGTTGTAAGTCCCGTATGAATTTAAGTTAAAAGGGCAGCCTTATACTACTGTTAAAACCGCTAAAGATCAATATGTATATAATTCTGACAGGCCCCTTGCTTAGGTGAAAAATTTCCATACAGTCAAGCTAAATAAAAAATCTGTTATATTGCGATTTTGTCATAGGATCAGGATGGTTTTAAGTATTCTCTAGATAGAAAATCTGGGAGAGAATTATCAATTCTCTTTTTATACAAGATTTCAAAATCAAACGGAGCTAGTTGGGCCTGCCATCTAGCAAACATTAATTTTGAAGCATCATATTTAAAATCTTTATCAAACATATATTTAACAGATTGAGCATCTGTTTTAATCAGAAATTTTTGATTATAAAGATCATCCTGGAATTTTAAAACGCATTTAACAATGCATAACATTTCATGTGCCACAGTCGCATACTTTCGCTGAGCGTCAATCCATTTTCTTTAATAACAAAGATAATAAAATTGCATAAAGCAAATATTACTAATTAGCCATAATAAAAATTAACATAATATAAAAATACTAGTACTAATTACATAACTAAAAAAAGATAAACTAAGTTATACATTTTCATTATGAACCAATGTAAACCTAAAAAATAGATATCTCGCACTATCATCATTCTTAGTGTTGAATTGAATTTCTTTTATTAGTATTAGTTTTTTATTTGAACTTTGTTTGAGTTATTGTAATTTCTTTATCATTCAAGAATGTTAAGTCCAAACTTGAAAATATCAAAAGATAAAATTGTGAAAAAGTTTAAGAAATATTTATAAATTACATTATAATAAATATTTATATGCATACAATACTTTTTAAAATTGTATAAATATACTATCGGGTTGGTTTGGCTTCGGATTATCGATTTGGTCTGGTTTATCGTTTTTCTTTGTATTCCCCTAGTTGAAAAAAATACCCATTTAAATCTTCTTATTAAACCAACACCTTGTTATAGAGAATAAAGTTGAGTCTCCTAAACCTTATTTGTGTACTTTAGAATTAGAAAATGTAGTTGACCGATTAATTTTTTATTTGAAAAGTTTTATGTTGAATAATCTTGTTTATCTGATTTAAGATGATTATTAATAAATACAACTCTATATGCCCTTTTTTTAATCGTGTTGTATAATGAATGTAAATAAGGAATTATTCAATTGAAGTTTAGTATAAAGCACAATCACAGATAAACCTCAAATTAACCCATTACATTAGATACTATTTTGGCCAAATTAAACTCCTAGAATTAATCAATTATGATCGTAGAGTAATACATCATGAGTAAACTACATAAAAATTTAGTATAAACTATAAGTTAGTATAGTTAGACAGATGCAACTCTAAGAATTCAAAATATGATTTTAATATATTGATAAATATAGTTCAAGGGGATTTTTGGAGCACTAGATAGCTTAAGTATGTAATTGACAAAAAGTTATAGTTTATATGGATTTCAGGCTGGGTTAAATAGCCACGTGTAGTGCCACATGACATATTTTTTTAGATTATTAGGAGCGTGTACTAGACGCATCTCTAAGAATGCCAGGAGGGGGTTTTTGTATGAAGAGCAATATTGTTCAGAATGGTTTTGAAGACACCGAGTAGTTTAAGTAGGAAACTGAGAAAAACTTGATAGTCAGGGAGATTTTAGGGTATTAACTCTTTTGAAAATAATGCAGAAGAAAGGAGAGGGTTGTGCATAATTTGGTAAATACCAAATTACCGTACCGAAATCGAAGATTTTGCTATTTGATATTCGATATTTTGGTATTCGATATGGTATTTGGTTTAAATTTTAAAAATATTGGTATAAGGTATGGTATTTGGTATTTAAAAATGAAATATCGAAATACTGATACCGTACCGAAATATATATTATAATACACAAAACACATATTATTAGTTATAACATAAATATATAAATCTAAAATTTTACTTTCCTTTATTCTCTAAGTTCATCAATTAACTCTAAGCAAGTAACAAGACATTTTTAATGATCAACTTTATTCTATTATGCACAGTTTTTCTCTCTGGGTTGATATGTGCTAGTTTAAGACAAAACTTTAGTCAACAAATATTTTTAGTTGTGTACTTTTGAGTACTTCAATTTAGAATATTACAGTTTAAGACTCTCTGCACTAGCTAGTATTCAAACCGAATAAACCGAGTTACCAAACTGAATAAATCGAAACCGAAAGGAGAAACAACGAACCATACCGAATTTAATTAGGTACGGTATTAGTATTGCATTTTAAGAAACCGAATACCGAAAATACCAAATCGAAATGTCAAAATATCGTACTGTACCGACCGACGAACACTCCTGGAAAGGAGAGAAGTTCAGAATATTGAGTGTGTTTAGTGTATTAAAAAATGAGGCATGTATAGGTCCGTAAACATGATGAGAATGATCAACATCACGATTAACTAGTCTAAGCAAGAATAATATGATCAAGGAAAACAACAATTACAAGAATAAGACCTACTCACATTCTATGACCCGACAATAATGTATAGGTACTCGTCACCTCATCTATACAATAGTACCCAATATCTAAACACGTAATGAATAGGCAAATAAGTTCTAATCCCTCAAGCCAAAGTTAACCACGACACTTACCTCGCTCCAACGTCTCAAACTCAAAGCTCAACCATGGCCTTTCCTTTCACACAAGCCTTCTAACCGATATAATCTAGCAAATTACCAACCAAACAATTCAATTTATGCCTTAGGAACTACCCACGATTGCAAAGAATTCAATTTAGGCCATTTTTTGAAAAAGTCAACATCCGGACCCGCTTGGTCCAAACCCGAAATTCGGATCAAAACCTGATTACCCATTCACCCCGAGCCCGGTTATGTAATTTATTTTAAAATTCGACCTCAATTTGAGGTCTAAATCCCCAATTTACTAAATCCCTAGCTTCTACCCAAAAACCTCCAATTCCACCATGATAACCTTAGATTTTAGGTTAAACTCTTAGGAAAAGTAGTGAAATATTGAAAGAAATTAGTTTAAGATCACTTACCATTAATTTGGGGAAGAAAAGTTCTTTAAAAAAATCGCCTCTTGTGTTTTAGGTTTTGAAAATTTCAGAAATGAACCAAAAATCCCGTTCAAAAGTCATTTTGATTAGTTGCAGGTATCGCATTTGCGACTTGGGGTTCGCAAATGCAAAGAACTTATCGCAAATGCGAAGGTCTCCTCATTCCTGCTATCATCGCAAATGCAAAGAAAATATCGCAAATGAGAGCCTGGCCCTTTCTGCAATTGCGACCATGTGATCGCAATTGCGATAACTGCCTTCCCCCGTCCCACTTCGCAAATGCGAAGAAATGTTCTCAAATGCGAAAACTATAAGGCCCAGCTATTCTTCGCAAATGTGAGAAATAGCTCGCAAATGCGGAACCTGTAGAGGTCGCAATTGCGATGCCTGATCTCGCATTTGCGAGATCAGAGGCCTACACTAGATATTGCAACACCAACAATGCTCGAAGTCCAATTTTCACTCTGTAGCCTATCCGAAACTCACCTGAGCCCTCAGGCTCCAAAAGTGCGCACTAGTCTAAAAACATCATACGAACTTGCTCGCGCGATCAAATTGCCAAAATAATACCTAGAACTACAAATTGAACATCAAATCAAATGAAATTTTCAAGGAAACTTTAAAATCTCTATTTTCACAAACCGAACGTCCGAATCACGTCAAACCAACTCCATTTCTCACCAAATTTCACAAATAAATTATAAGTGTGGTATTGGACCTATACTGGATTTCGGAACCAAAATACGGACCAGCTACCCAAAAAGTCAGCTTTGGTCAAACATTTCAAATTCAATAAGCCTTTAACTAACAAATTTTGACAAAGCCCAATATCTCGGGCTAGAGACTTCTGATTTCGATTCCCAGCACACTCCCAAGTCCCAGATCACGATACGAACCAATCGGGACCGTCAAAACACAAATCTGGGTCCGTTTACCAAAAATATTGATCGAAGTCAACTCAAATAAAGTTTTTAGGTAAAATTTCTTATTTTTATCAGTTTTTAACATTAAAGCTTTCCGGAAAGACGTTCGGACGGTGCATGCAAATCAAGGAAGGCTAAAATATATATTTTTAAGGCTTCGGATCACAAAATTGAATTTTAAAATACGAGATGACCTATCGGATCATCACAAGACAAGACTTTTCTATTTATAGCCAACAAATGAGAGAAAAGGATACTTTTTGGTTCCTTTTCGTAGAACAACTCTTCATTTCCCATTTACAACTTAGAAAACTCAACAAGTTTATATATAATTATTTTTTTCACCCTTAAACGGCTTCAGTGTAGTGCGAATATAAATTATTTGGAATCGAATATTATATGGTTACTCAGTGGCATATCTAGAGTATAATGTATTGGTGTTCGAAAATTTAGTAATTTCTGCGTAGACCTTATATTTCTATTCAAAAATTCACTAAATATCTACAAATACTTAACTATGAACCCAATTATTATCAGGGACGGACCAACATATTGCTAAACGGATTTAGTTGAACTCGCTCCGTCGAAAAATAATATTGTATCTATGTAAATTACAACTAAAGCAGGGTAATGTTATATAGAAATTATTTTTGAACCTATATTGAAAATGCTTTGCTCCGGCGAAGTGATCAAGGGGTTCATCATTTTGGTGATGTCCTGTGTTCAATTCCTAGTTAGTGCTTTTATGCATACTATATCTTTTTTTTTTGCATAGATAGCAACAAGAATGAGCAAATGGTAGGCTTAGTAAAACTGTTTTGCATCAAATCAAATTAACCATGCCTTGGCTTGTTGATTTATTACTCCAATGTCTTATATTTTTTCGTTTTTTTGTTTTACTTTAAAGTTTGTTTTCTTATACTGAAGCTTATTTTACTTCAAAAGGTAATTTTCACTCTCTCCTCCATAAGATTTGCTAAGCCTTGCAAGTATATTTGTTGAAATTATTTATTATTTTTTAATTTAATGTAATTCATGTCGAAATTTTTTTAGTTGTTTTATAATTACATTTTATTATTTAGTGTATAACTCTTTCTTTAGTTATGGTATTTATTTAGTTTAGTTTGTAACTCTTTTCTTATTGCCTTATTTTATAAATAATAATTTGTTACTTAGAAAACTAAAAAAAAGTATTTTATAATCTCAAATTTCTTAGAGTTAATAACTTTTTAGATTGGTCAAATATTATTTTTTTTGTTAAAGTATAACAAAATTTTAAATTAGCTAAATTTAAATTTGTTAAATCAAATAAGCAAAAATTTATTAGAGCTATAGAGGGTCGACTTTAAGATTATTTTCGTTTTAAGATTACGCTATGAACTTCTCGTTATCATTTATATTAATTAGGCGAAATGGCTTCCTGGCCACTTAAACTTGCATCACTTTGTAAAGTCGATATATGAACTTTTGGGTTTTCCATTTAAACACTTTTACTTGAGAAAATGACTACTAATAAACACTTGTGATGGTGCATGTTGTTCAATTTCTGCTGACATGGATTTAATTTAATATTTTGTATAGCCACATCATCCATCCATTCACATTTTATTGACACCTAGATGTTCAAGGTCCCACTTTTCTTTTTTAATCAAATTAATTTTTTCTACGCATATCCCTTCCACTCCCTCAGAACCCACCGGAAAAAACCTTATCAAACTGAGAATCAATTTGAAAAAGTTTAGATTTTATCATCGGCAACAGCTCCGACGATTGTCTTTTTTCTATCCCACTCAATACTTTTCACTTTCATTGTTTATCATCTACTCACCAAGAAAATATGAACCATCTGCAAAACATTTTACCACAAAAAATTACAAGGAAAATATCACCAAAACTAAAAGACAAAAATCACCACCTCCAAAGATCAACGAGAAAAATCATGAAGCGGTGAACAACTTTTACCATGATTGAAATCAGACCCAACTTTTTCCAACAACTTAGCATATCAGAAAGCAACGACTATGATCGAAATCAGGCTTATTTTTCCCCAACAAATCAGAAAATAATTTTAGCAAATCAGAAAACAATGGACATTATTTGCTTTTCAATTTCTTTCGATCTATTCATACTACAAAATCAGACCTGATTTCTCCATCTTCCTTGACCCAATAGGTTTATTTTTATGATAATGAGTATAGAGTTTTCTCTAATATGAAACTTTGAAGTGTGATTGATAGTGAAAAATTAAAAAATAAATAAATATGTCGGTTTAATATGGAGCTCTAGAATGCGATTTATCAATTTTTTTGTTTTGTTATGTTGGGAATAAAGGAGAAAGAGAGGTAAAAGGAAGAAAAGAAATGGAGGGGGTGATTATGGGGGTGGCAACAATTAAGGGGAGTGGGACGGGGAAGGGAACAGAAGAAAAGGAAGGGGTAGGGTACGGGAGGTATGAACATGTGTGGATTTTTTTTAATTTATTTTTTATTAAATTTTATCGTATTCACGCGCTTTCTATCTGTGATTAATACGCAATTGACCACATCAATTATAATATTGTCACATAAGCATAGTCAACGGTTAAATATATTTATTAGTAGTCATTTTCTCAAGTAAAGGTGTTTGGGAAACTCAAAAGTTCATATATCGGCTTTACAAAATGATGCAAGTTTAAGTGGTCAGGAAGCCATTTCGCCTATTAATTATGATTGTTTCCTATTGAACACTCTTACACAAAATTCCAGGTCCGTTATTAATTATTATTTTATATTAATTTGAGATTAGATAGTTATTCATAAATTTTCAAATCGTGGTTCTGCATCCGTGCTTACTTTTTCTTTTCTACTACAAAGGGGAAGGAAGTGGAGACCTAATATGGATGACTATATTATTAGACTTGATTTCTTATGTTATATTTATTTTTTTTAATTGTTTTTTATTATATACATAACAGAAAGCAGACCGGGATATATTTGAGCTGAAAAAAAAGAGAGAAAGAATGAAACATTAAGCAAACAAAGCGTGACACTAGCTTCTATATACTCCACTTAAATTCCCCGCCCCCAAACCATAACCGTTTCTTCCATAGCAAGCTTTCTACTTTCCATTGCAGAGAAAAAATTGCAGTTCCATTACATAGAAAGATGAGTTCTAGTGATAAAGAAAACGAAGAAGAAAGCTCAGAGAAGACTGAGGAAGAAGAAAGCTCAGAGAAGACTGAGGAAGAAGAAAGCTCAAAGAGTAAAGAAGAAGAAGAAGAGGACTGGACTTTTGCAATGAGGAACAGCGCTGAAACGCTGGAACGGCATTGGAAGGAAATATTTAACCAGAGAAATGTACCGCTAGTTGAAGGAATTAACGAGATGTATACCATGCGTATTGAGTTACTCAAACTTCTACAAGACTTTGAACCAGGTTATTAATAATCGTTAAATTCACATTAATTCGATGATCGGAAGCGAAATTCTGCAAGATATTGATGAATTTTACATGAAATTTGCAGAAGCTAGGAAATCGGAACATAATGCTGCAATGTACTACTACTTTGCCGGAAGAATATTTGATGCATTTCCCTTCTATAGCGAGATTGCAGAGACGCAACTGTTGAGAGCCGTGAGTGAAGATCAGAGATAGATTTATATCATTTTTTAAAATTTTTTTTTTCCTATCTCCAATTTTGATTTGTTGTATGTTTCAACTGTTTAATTATATTGTTCCTTCAGGTTATCAGAAATCCAGAACATTCAGATGCTTGGAGATGTTTGGCCAACTCGTATGCGAAGAAAAGAGAACGAATTCACGCCAAAATCTGCATTGAGGCTGCTCTTAAGAAGCTGGTAACTATTCTGTTTTAGAAGTTTTAGTCTAAGTAATCCATTAGTATATATTTAAGCTAATCAACAAAAAGCGATCAGTTTCTTTTTAGGTATTATTTTATTCATTTCAATTGAATGGCACTTCATTTTAATTGAATGACCGCTTCCTGAAAAGAAAAATTAAAAATAGTGAAATGCAAAAACAGATAACAGAAAAAAGAAAAAAAGGTGTTTATCCATTGAAAATATAGTATTACTACAGTAAAATATAATTTTTTTTTTGAATAGTAAATGTCTAATAGTGGGTGAATAACAAAATAATACAGGCTTTCCGTCTCAATCTTAATATACAATATTATAACTCTTTAGGCATTCAAAAATGCTTGGCATTTGAAGGATTTAAATTCGTTTGACCTACCAGATTTATTTAATATTATAAGTTCTATCTATTAAACTAAATGTCGTGTTAGTATTATTATTATTATTATTATTATTATTTATTTTCAACTTATTACTTTCATGCAATAAACTTAAAGATAACAGTTAAATAACATCTTAAGCTTTGAGTTTATTATTTAACATAAATTGTAATATAAGGGATATATCGAGTACTTCCGTTTTTGGCACAATGCATTTAAAGGAAGAGAAGGGGAAAAATCATAATATAAAAACAAAAAGTTAATGCTGTGTCTGGGAACCGTTTTGGAAGCCCGTATATAGCCTTGTTGCGATTTAGGTTTCTTGTTCTTTTCGTTTTTTTAATCAAAATCATTTACTTTTTTCGTGTATCATTCATGTATGTACACATACTAGTAAGTGCTTTTGGTTGATTGTTTTTCAACATTCTGTGGGTTTATGAAAAAGCTGCTGCGGTTGCTGCAATTTTTTTCCTTCTGAAATGCCGATTATTGACTGAAAGATTATGCTTTTTCTATCTTTTTATGGAATTTTAATTTTTTAATGTTTCAAAGTTCTGAAGCTCGATTTACACTCCTTTGGCCATTTGTCTTTGAATTGCTTTTTGATGTAAAAAACAGAGCTCTGCTTAGTTAAGAAATCATTTGTTGACTGTTGTTAAGACAGAGATTAGTATTAACCATATAGGCCACCTCAGGAAAATTGAAGATATTGGAACAATAGCATTAAAGGAGTAAGGCATGCACTTCTCTTTACCCTCTAGATCTATTATTTCAATAGGAATGCATGCGTTTTATTAAGAAGAACAGTGTTTTATTGAGTTTGAAATGTGCCTAGAGGTCTATGCATATAGACCCTTGTGGTCCAGCCCTTCCCAGAACTCCGCGCATAGCGGGAGCTTAGTGCGCCGGACTGCCCCTTTTATAAGAACTCTATGAGCTATGTATCTTGATGGTGTCTGATAAATCTACAGTATAATTACAAAATTATGTTGAAAAAGCTGCCAATGGAAGCATGAAACTAACATCATACGAAAAAGGTTCATAAAAACACGTTTCACTAAGCTTGCACAATCCTAGATAAACCAGAAGCACGTTCCTGAGTTTATGTATATTCATGAAGAAAATAAACCACTTATTGAATTATAAAAGAATTATGCTCATACACAAGGTATATATAAGATGGAAAACATGAAAAGCTTAAGAACAACCACAAGGGATCTAATTAGAATTTTGAGGTATGTTCCATTTGAGGTACATGTATTATTAGGATTTTCAATTGACAAAAATGGTGTCACTTTTCATCTTTTATTTGTTCAGGAGCGTCCAGAGAAGGAAGCCCTTTGCAAGATGTCATTGCTTGCAGCTTGGCTTGCTCAAAGTGAAGTATTTCTGTAAGTCTACACTACTTAGCCATTAAAAAAGTTTTAACGATATCCCCTGATTTTCTATCAGATGATGTAAATGGAAGAGAACTCATTGAGGAAAGCATAAGAAAGGCTCATCAAGCAAATGAACTTGACCGTAAGGATGGGTACTGTTGGTGTAAGTCTGAGTTGCTACTTGGTTTACCTATATAAAGAACTAATCCACACTAAATACATGTTTTAAATACATAATGTTTTTTGTAGATGCCCTAGGAAGGGCCTACCAATGTTACTTTATTCAATCTGGAGAGTGGGATTTAAATAACCTTCAACTTGCATCACATGCATATGAGGAAGCGGTTAGTATTTGTCTTGCTAATTACAGCAGCCTGTTAAGCCCCTTTTAACTAATTTTTGTGAGTTGTGACCTATTGTTTCAGAACAAGGATGAAGAAATGAAGATATTTTACACCGACCTGATTTATCAGCGGTCCCTGGTAAGGCCTTTCAGTGCCAGCTACAGCCTGCAGCAATGCACTTAAGTCTATTACTATATCTTTCTGATATATCTGACTAGGTATATTTCTGATGATATTTCTATTCAGGTGGATACAGCCTTGGAGAATTACGAAAGAGCGCTTACGGGGTTCGCGCTTTCTGTGCAGTCAAATCCTGCACTTGATGGTACAAAAGATATGAACATGATGATTAGACTTCTGGACAAATTAGACATGATGCTTAAGGTGAGGTTAATTTTTTTTGGTTAGTTAACTGAAAGAATCGTCAAGTTATCTTCTTATTATTAATTCTAATGATACCATTAGAATCATTAGAGAATTCTATATTAGTTTCTTCAGGTGTATAGTTAACAGCATATATATGAAGTATCAGGCAGTAATATCTAGTTATAGGAGTATTCTGGGCAGTTGCGCATCTGATATGTCCCTGACTTACAAAGCGTGAAGCAGTAGAGCACTATAATCACTTCATACGTATTGCCTGTCACTAATATGGACTTCAAACAACACTAATTCCATTATCAAAATTGCTTAATGTTCCCAGATATGCACAATGTAGTAATATGGTTGTCTTTTGAGATACTCGATATCTTCAAATTTTGATGTTACAACCCCTAAGTACTAATAATTGCTAGTGGGACCAGATGTAACATGAAATTAGGTTTAATGGTACGGTAGGAAAAGCACCCAAAAAGGAGAAAACTGTAATGCTTTCAATCATTTTCTAAAATTGATTAAATATTAAGGATTGAAGTGTAGTTGCTTGATGAATAGATTGATTTGCCAAATACTGCAAAACTAGATAAAGCTGAATCGCAGTAGGCAGTTAAGGTTTTGTATAGAGTTGTTTGGAGAGGAGGGTTCAGGTTGGATGTCTTAAGCTAGATATGGGAATCGTTGTGCTAAACAGATCAACTTGGTAACTTTGTGGATGCACCAAAGTTTTGGAAAAAATGTCTCTTTCTTTCCTGAATCCTTTCAGTTATATGAAAGGATGAAAGCATTTTCACTAAGAGAAAAAGAAAACTTATCGCTGCCCTAGGTAGAAACTGGTACTCAGACATGATGAAGGTATCCCCTCCGAGAAAAGGTTTAAGCTTTCAGCATATGAAACGTCTCTAAGACAAATAGATGAAAAAAATACCATTTCTTCCGTCTGCACGTATAGTCCAATACCCATTTAATGAGTTTAGGTAATTGCACTATAGCCTTATATTGGCTATACTGGTGCCTAATGATATTCTTCCTGTTTAAATTTTTTCAAAATTTTTAAAGGATATAAAAAGTTATATGAAGATGTCTTTTCAAATACAATGTCTTAGTTTTTGTGTTATTTTGAATGTTTACTACTTTTGAAAGCTGGAAATAGGGTCAACTATACTTGAACTTATGAAGGATGCAGCTAAATTGGATGATCCTGCTTTCTTTCAAGGTAAGATTAAGGCTAGTTGTTTGGTTAACCTTTTTAATTGGGCTAACATTTCCCCTGTAATTAACTCAGATCACTTCCTGTAATTTGTCACTCCTTAGCTGTATAAATTTTGTCTCTTCTGTTCGTAACTTTGCATCCCCTGGATGTCTTAATGATATTTCACTTCATCAAAAAAGAGAAGAGTAAGGGAAAGAGTGGAGAAACAAAGAGGTTTTAGAATATTCTCTTCATATATTGAGGTAAAAAGTACTTCCCTGCAGTGAGTCTTTCATACGAACGAGTGACCATGGATCTCCTATTTGACGGTCACAATGAAGGGTTTGCAGTTTTAGCAAAGGTTTTCTACCCGGTAAAAAATGAGAAAGTATATCCATTGTAAGTTATTTCACCTAAGAAGAGCTCGTAACAATTCATCATTTTTTCCTTTCATTTTCAGCATTCCCTTTCACTCTTCTATTACAGATACTATGTGCTATGTGATACCAATCTGGACTGTTTCGTACTTACAGTGCATGGCATACAAGAAAAGGCAGTAAGTCTACTTCACTGTGCTGTTTTTATGTCTTTTTGGCATATTTGTATTATCATCAGGATCTCAGTGGACCCAAAATAAAAGAAGATGGTATTAATACATCATCAGAGAGGCAGAGGCTAGCTAAGAAACTAATATATTTCAGATATTTACATCTCAGTTTGCTGCTAAACTTCTGCAGTAGAATTATGTCTGAACAATAAGTAAATGATGTTATAATATTAAACTACTGATGATTGACAGATCCAAAGAGAAGATGTAATCATACTGTTGGACCCTTACTACAGCTTGGTTAATTTCGAATGGCAAGGAAAGGTAAACTCCTTCATGTATTTAGCTTTCACAATAATTAGTCAACCAAACTTTTCCCTCTACCAACTTATATGTAACTTTTTATCTTTTGCCACAGCTTTACCAGTTCAAGTCTGTGCGAGTGAATTTGCTGAATCAAGTTCTTGTAAATGGAGAAGCAGTGCCGGATGATCTTGCCATTCGTCAACCACTCGGTAGAAGACCTAAAGCATGGGGAATCTAACCTTCTTCTGTAAGTATATGAAAGATACCAAGATAAATACAGTTGATATGCTCAGTTAAACGAGGTTTCATGTACATATTGGTCAAGCAAGCAAAACTAGGGGAAATAAAAGCTTGTCATACATGCTGTACGTGTGAAAATTGACATGAAAATGCTGTTTGCTTATTTTATTTCCATACATCTCAAATAATTGCTCTAATTTGAAAGTTAATTATAAGCTAACACAACAGTTATTTATTGGTTTATATCTCAACAGAAGAATCTAATCTTCTTCTGTAAGCATGTGACTTCACTGTATTTGTCATCCAAAGTTCTCTTTCCTTGCCATCTATTCACATGTTATATTTTATTGCAGTAGTACTATCAGTTCAAATCAGTGTGAGTCAATTTACTGCAACAAGTGCTAACAACTTCATGTAAACAGACTAATTGTGTGTGCAATGTACCCCGACCCAAGGAAGCATAAGAAGTCTGTGTTCTGTTACACCTGTGTATTGATAACAAAGAATAATACTGGTGATTTGTTCAACCGAGATGGCTTTTCATGTAAATAGTAGTAAAGAAAACAAAATTGATGATCAAATTTCTAGAATGCTCATCAAAACCTCCCACCAGTCAAAGCAGTATGCTTTCTACGACTATGGCATCATCTTTTTCATGTGGTCTTGAATGCTTGTTTAGTTTCTTTAGCAAAGCTGATCTTCTTTCGTTACTAGTTGTTTTATAGTTCTATGATTACTGCATGTTGATTTGAGATGATTTTTTCTATCTAGATGATGCACGTGAAGCATATGCCCTCTATGTTGCTCGGACTCTTGGAAAATTCGCCAGGTGCGTGTTAGATCCTCCAAAAATAGTGTATTTTGGAGGATCCGACATGGGTGTGGCAGGAGAGTCCGCTAACATAAAATGCCCTATATGTTCACTTTGTAGTAGTCTAACTATCTACCATTCTGATTACTTGTCTTCTTCCAGTCTGATACTTCCTCAACGACCTCCACCTCTTTTGTCCAAATCCCACGAAACTAATTGTTCTGTTGGTAATCTCTTTTTTTACAAAAGAAGAAAAATGGGGACTTTGATCCCTAGCTTACTGCTACATTTCCTTGTTTTTCCTCTTAATTTTAGTCCTTATCTATGTTAATCTGTATTATTGCTACTAGGTGTACTATTTGGCTTTTATTTACAGTACTTTTACTTTTATTGAGATAGCATAAACCGAAAACAACAAAGATCCGAGATGGAAAAGGAAAAGGACAAAAACAAAACCCTAGCTGGTAATTAATTGTACATACTACATGGGGTGTCAAATTGGCAAGTTGGCCGATTTTGGACTTGTTAAAACAAGTTGAGTCAATAATTGATCGCCTCAAAAATTATTTGAGCTGAGATGAACTGGATCAAAATGAGCTATTTAAGTCATAACCCAATCCGCCCAATTCTCATAAAGCTTTACTTAATATGTATTGTTTTCTTATGAATTGTATAATTACTAAAGAGCAATTTATACAAAATACCCATTGAGCATAAAATAATTACTTTTTCCTACCCATTTGAAAATTATTTATAATATATACCTACCCAATTAAAACTAATTACCCCTATCTACCCGCTCAGTACCATTTGGCTTGGTTTGGTTTGGCTTGGCTTGATTTGGTTTGGCTTGGCTTAAATTGGCTTTGATTTGTCTTGGTTTGCTTGGCTTAAATTGGCTTGATTTGGCTTTGCTTGACTTGGTTTAGTAACTTAATTTGATTTCATTTGGTAGGCTTTTGACTGGGTATAAAAAAAAATAGATAGGGGGAAACTATGTAGGCAATGGCGGGTAAATATTTTGTCCCGCCTGGATATTTGTTAAAGACTCCCATTACTAAATAAGACTTTTTCTTCTTTTGTTATGATCTAATATAACATATCAAACAACAAAAGATTATTTCTAAAATATTTTGGCAAAGTTACTCATGGATCAATTTGGGTTAAAAATCAGCCCATCTAAGGGCTTTTGCATCTATATCCGCTTTTTGGGTCACGTTTTAACTTATACCCGCTTTGTAAAAAAAATTACAAGCGTACTCACTTTTCGCATAAACTCCATGCATACGGGCCTAAAGTAGCAAAGGTTTTCACACAAACTTCAACATTCTATGCTTTTTCAAAAAGTTCATTTGTAAAAACTTCAGCACTAAATAAGCTGAAGTTTTGTCCTAGATTAATTAGTTTTGTCATAAAGCATTTTCAAAAACTTCAGCATCTTCTGTTGAAGTTAATTAGTTCATTTGTAAAAACTTCAGCACTTTATATGCTGAAGTTTTGTGCTGGATTTATTAGTTTTGTCGTCATTAGCTTTTTGAAAAACTTCGGCAGAAAATGCTAAAGTTATTTAGTTTAGTTGTAAAAATTTCAGCACCCAATATGATGAAGTTTTGTCCTGACTTCAATAATTTCTCATAAAAAGCTTTTTGAAAAACTTCAGCAGAAGATGCTGAAGTTATTTTTAGTTGTAAAGACTTCAGCACCCAATATGCTGAAGTTTTGTCCTGGATTAATTAGTTTTGTCATAAAGCTTTTTCAAAAATTTCAGCAGAAGATGCTGAAGTTATTTAGTTCATTTGTAAAAATTTCAGCACTAAATAAGCTGAAATTTTGCACAGGTATCAGGAAAGCGGCGCCTGATGTCGTAAAAATTAGGGTATAGGTTAAATAATTTTAAAAATATGGGTATAAGTTAAATAAGGGCGCCCGCGCAATTTCTACAACTTTAAATGGGTTGAGATGAATTGGATCAATATGGGGTGAATTCAATAAATGAGCGGGTCAATAACCAGCTCAACCTTGGGCAAGTTGAACGGGTCATTTGGGCTTGGTCCAAATTTGACAACCCTAATTGTACTTAACTAAGTTCTCGAAGGAAAAGGATTTGCCAAACACATCGATATATAAAGTGTCCCCGTCTACAATACTTATGTTTCGTTGTTACACTAGTCTAATAACTAGTTGCTAGGGGTGTGCATGGATCAGGTTGGTTTGGTTTTTATCAAAATCAAGCCAAACCAATTATATCGGTTTGGATTGATTCGATAATTTCAATCTTACTTTGTCAAATTTTTGATAAGTTACTTAAATAGATCCTGGGTCCGCCTCTGCTCGGATCCATACTTTAGAGAAATACATCAAAACCACTCTATATATCGTCATCCTGATAAAACCACCAAATTCCTTGCATTCTCAAAGGGTCGAAAATTTTTGTACAACCTAAAGCTTGGACATAAAGCCAAAGCCTCCCGTTTTCGTGTTGAGAAATTAAAGAGAGATGACTCTACTAAGTGTGCATACGCTAAAGGTTTATTATGTTTATGGAATCCATACAATATAATTCAGCCGGCTATTATTTTAAATCCTAGCACAAGAGAAACAAGATTTCTTCCTTGCCTAAGTAGTGTTGTTGATTGTGATTTTTCTTGCTATTGTTCATTGGGTTTCGACTCGTATAAAAGAAGGCATAAAGTTTTGATGACACTAGTTTATGATGATGGTCAAAATAGGTCGACAACAAACTGGATTTTCACTTAGGTGATGAATCGTGGAGAGAGATCGAAAGCAATATACCTTATATTAAACCAGTATTGCTAGAAGGAGAAGTTCACATTGATGGAATTATCTATTTCTTTAGTTATCGTTACCTTATACCAATAGTATTGAAGTTCAGATTGTGGCGTTTAATGTTAGTACTGAAAAATTCAGAATTATTTCATCGTTTAATGGGAGGAATATCTTATTAGTTAACCGCATTAACAAGCCAAGTTTTATTTTTTTATTTGATATGAAAACAGTGGTGTAGAGCTACTGAAATCTTGTGGTTTTCCAGGAAAAAGGATATAATTATTGGTATCTATGGTTATAATGAGTATAGTCTTTACTCCTTATAACGACAAATTTGAAGTTACACGTTATTTTTTTTTTAATAGAAATTTGTTTCTTTTTTCGGTGTTTAACTATTAATTATACTCTATGGACCTAATATAATCTTGTTACATCATTTGAGCAGGTTAGTGTGTTTTAAGCTAATTTTGACAGCCTAGTTACAGTGGCGGAGCCACATTGAACCAAGGGATGTTAAGCGACACCGTTTCGCCGAAAAATTATACTATATTGCTAGAGAATTTTTTTATTTTATGTGTATTTACTACATGTTGACTCCCCTTGATTTTTCGATGTATCTAATTATTTATATTTTGACACCCTTGATGAAAATTCTTGCTCCATCACTGCCTAGTTAGATTGAACTTGTCGGAAAAATTGGAAGGAGGGAAATGTAAAGGTGAAAATAGCACGGGTTAGCCAGTTTCGGACTAATATTGAAAAATAGCCAGCGTTTGCAAAGTCATTGAAAAATAGCCACTATTTTGCTGCAACACGGAAAGTTCTAGCATAATATGCTTGAGATTAGTGCACATGTGTATGAATTTCCAACATATTATGCTGAAACTCCAGCACACGAAAAATTCCAGCATAATATACTGGAGATTGGAGTACTTGTGTAGGAACTTTCAGCATATTATGTTGGACCAGTATATTATGCTGGAACTCCAGTATACTATGTTGGAAGTTCACATGTAAAAAATTCGAACTCCAGTATATTATGCTGGAATATTATTCGGATTTTGAATAATGTTTTCGTTCAGATTTATCTTTATATGAAAAGTGGCTAAAGCTCGATTACCTTTAAAACTGTGACTATTTTTGAATTACCACGTGTAAATCTAACTATTTTTAAATTTCACATAATGTAAAGTGCCATTGCTTAGATTGGTGTAAAATATAAGTATCTTTACACAAATAACCGATTGTATTCATTATTTATCTTTTTAGTTGGTATATATAAATTTTACATTGATACATAGTTTTACACACATCATATATGATTTATACATTATACTTTACATCCGGCTACTATATTAAATTTAGAAGAATTAAGCCCAATTAGTCGTCCACCTAATCGCTTAAACTAAAAATAGCTAGCGAAGGTATAATATATATACACATATAACACACACACACATACATAACTAAAAAAAATAAACAATGAATATGGCCAACTATTTATATAAATATCACTCAAATTTGAGTAATTGGGTAGGCGGCTATTTAGATTAATTCTTTTATACTTTGTTTGGCTTCGCATCATTAATTAATTTCTTCCATTAAACAATTAATCATTCCTATGATAATAAAACAACCCTAAAAACTCCAATAATGAATCATCTAATACTACTATGGAAACTGGTGAAAATGGTACTCCTCAAGCTTGATTCTTTAATTTTTCGGGTTTCTTTTTTCAGAAATATTTCTAAATCCTGAACCTATGTTATTAAATTGGCCGATCGGCTGAAACTGGCTGCATTCGCTAACCAAAAGTGTGTGTGTATATATATATATGAAAATTATTTTTCAATTATGTTACAAACTTTGGAAGTTTAATCATTAAAGAAAAAAGAGTTTCTTCTCATATACAATAGATCCAACCATCGCTGCAATCCTTATCCATAGTGCAAGATCTACAACAAGTGAACATTTAAATATTTGATATGTTATGGTAATTATTTTTGCTAATATTTGAGAGTTATATTCTGAATATCACATATTTCTTATATAAAAGAAACATATATTTTAATTAATTAAAGGTTAAAGTGCTTAGCCAAATATTATAAGGACTAAATCAGAAAATTACCAATAACTGAAGAGATTAGAGAAAGAGATTAGAATTATCAAAAAGAGAAATAAAACGTTGCATAAAGAATTGGGCGGGAAAAAGCTGTTAGGAGAGGTAGGTAGTCATATAGTTTCGTTATTTACGCTTAGGTCCCAGAAATTTAATTTCCTTATTCTTTTTTCTCACTTCCTATTAGAGCTTGTTAGCTTCCACATATTTCCTTTGGTGATTAAAATATAGTTATTACGATACGTTCTTTTAAAAATATATTGCAAAAAAAAAAAAGAAGATTCATGCCTTTCATTTAATAAATTCAGCTTTACTAAAATCCTTTTGAATTTTACAATGTATTCGTTCGTTCGAAATTTAAATTTTTTATCATATGGGGTAGACTATCATCACCTAGTTTCCCAAAAGTTCATTTCACCATGCAAATATCACCATCGCTCCATCTTTGGCATGCTCGACTTGGTCACCCGCAACCTCGCATCACTAAAGTTTGTGTTTCATCCTTTAAGCTTCCAGTAGTGAATAACGAGTCTTTCACCTTTTACAACTCATATCTATGTAATAATAATAAAAGTCACTGACTATCCTTTAGTGCAAACACTATTTGATGTTATTTACTTTGATGTTTGGGGTCCTTCTCCTTCATTAGCTAATGCTATATATGTTGAGGCTTGTCCACTCCCAAAATAAGCTATTCTTTTAAAATATTTACGTAAGGAAATGGAAAATAAAAAAGAGAATTTAAATTACCAACGAGATTTAAACATGGCATTATGTTAGATATAGAGGACAAAATTCCAAAACATATAGAAATGAGAGTTTGAGGTGACGAACGCTGCACTAACTGATTGTACAAAAAGCAATATATTTTATACTTTAAACTTGGTCCATTTTATTGGTTATTGAAGTTTGACCTTTTAACAAGATTCAACATAAAACTGTGTAAGTAAACATAATCATAATTATATACAATCAATTTTAAATATGAAATATTAAATATTACATTATCCGAATCTTTCACCGGATTAAATAAAATTTTCAAGAAAATTTTATAAGTAACATATTAAATGCTCTATTCATGAATAAGACCAAATTCTTAGTATACGGACTTCATAGCAAGTTAATTAGAAGAAAAAAGGAAGTAAAGAAACATAACAGAGAATATTAGGGGTGAATCTATAATTTCTGAAAATTACAGGCAAACAAAACGTGACTGCTTATTTAAACAAAAACATTTCCCCCATATCACCATAACCGTATAACTTCACAGTTTCAGACTTCAGTTCTCTTCACGCTTTCACATACATTTCAACTGTTTTTCACTTCGTTTTTTCTTTATCGGAGAAAATGAGCAGTTCTGCCGGAGGAGCTAGCGGAGGAGACGCCGGAAAAGAGAATGTGTTTTCACAGGTGATTGAATTCGCTAAAGTAATCGATGATTTTCGCAATCACTATTTCCTCCCAAGTCGTCAGGAAAAAATTGCTATACTGAAAGAACAAGCTGATCGTGCTATCCAATTACTCGACGCTATTCCTAAAGGTAATTGAATTCTTAGAAAAATGCATTGAATTCCGAGTTTAAAAATGTTAAGTATATATTCAGATGCATTGAATTTGGACTCTGAAGTTCTGTATTTGTTTTACACGATTAATCTCTTTTTTTAATGTATTTTTTGGTTTAAATCATGTTTTATAAAAAGAAAAAGAAGAAAAAGCAATGGCGAGAAGATCAACCGATGTACTTGTACTTGAATTCTTCGGAGAACGCATTGAATGAGTTCGAAAACGTAAAGTTGAAAAAGCATCGAAACGTAATTAAATCTCTTAATTATCCACGTAATCACTAGTGTTTTGAATGTAAATTATGGTTTTAATAATGTTTTTTTATGTTGAGTAGAGAAGCGGCAATCGCAGGAGGATGACGCGATGTATTTGTACTTGAGAGGGAAGTTTCTGGATGTGTCTCCTGGTTATAATAAGGAAGCAGAGCAAAGTTTAACAGAAGCTGTGAGTAAATTTTGAAAGGAAATTTCACATGTATATGTCTAATTAGTTATTCTTTTTATGATTCATTTTCATGACTGCTGATTTGTGTAACAGCTTCAGTTGAATTGCTATATGGTGGATGCGTGGATATGCTTAGGAACTTGTGTTTGGAAACGAGGAGATCTTGATAAAGCTAAAAGTTGCTTTAAATTAGGCCTTGAACAGGTCATTTTATATGCTGCTTCTTGGATTTTAATTAGAGTTTTGTTAGTGATCAATCTAGTTCTTGAAAAATGGATATATTTGTATTTGTTGTTTTCAGGATCCGAAAAATTTGGAGCTATTACGTCAATT
The DNA here is from genome assembly GCA_005239525.1 of Nicotiana knightiana. Classification (NCBI taxonomy): domain Eukaryota; kingdom Viridiplantae; phylum Streptophyta; class Magnoliopsida; order Solanales; family Solanaceae; genus Nicotiana; species Nicotiana knightiana. The sequence goes on from ML389248.1 coordinate 87,744, forward strand.
ATCAGTGCTCGAAAGAAGACAGTGCACTGGTGAAATAGGTAAACTTTTGTACTTCCTTTGGAACTTCTAGCATTTTGAATTTTGTACTTCCTTAATTATGTAATCACATTATTTTAGAGAGTGCCTGTAGTATTAATTGATNGTCACATTTTTTTAGAGAGTGCCTGTAGTATTAATTGATTGTATTCAACCTTCCAGAGGTTGAAGATCCAGAAGAAATCATTGCTGAAAGTATTAAGCATGCCAAGGAAGCAATTGCTCTGGATATCCGGGATGGAATATCGTGGTGTAAGACTGCATTTTGTACTTCTTGGATATACTTGCTATTGATACATAAGTAGCAGTTCCTGAAAACGTATACTGCTTTAAGGAAGAACAATAAGTTTGTTGTTCGTAAACTTGATAAAATTAATAGTAAAGGGAAAGAGGATGAAGAACCAAAAAATGTCAGGGACTGAAAATTAACTGTCTATGATTAAACTGAGCTGCGCCACTCTAGGATTAACTGTTTTAGTTTGTTCTAAAATGATCCTGAAAATTGTGCTTATCAACTATGTCGCGAAGTCTGAATGTCCACTAAGCATGTCTTTTTGCTCTTAATCTCATCTGATTTATCACATTATACATGCTAAAGGAAAGAGGGATTTCTTTTAATGTGATACACATGCTGATATACTCACCTTATAATGGTGCGTGTAATTTTCTCCACTTACTTTGGAGGATATGGTAGCAAATTAAATCAATTTCTAATCCCAGGATTCTCAACATGTAACTTAGATATATACCTGAGACCATCTGTGCTTACTATGTAACTGAGACCACCTGTACTTACCATACATCATGCCATAATTTAGAAGTACCAGATAACTTTTGTAGAAGACTGAAAAAAATGAAGGAAGTGAAACTATGTAGATGATCTGGAACATATACTTATAAACTGGTAGACGCTCTTGAATATGTACATAAAAAGTTGCATGAATCTAGTACATGACGTGCAAATTGCATATTGTATTTCACTTGCAAGAGCAGTTATTTCAATTTGCACGTACATGACGTGCAAATTGCATATTGTATTTCACTTGCAAGCTCAGTTATTTCAGTTTCCTGCTTTGACAAATTTCGTAATTGATAAGATTGAATATCCATTATCATGATTTAGTTACATCCAAACTCAGGTTTCTTGAATGATCTTTCATTTTTTTTGCCAGATGCCCTAGGAAATGCATGTCTCACTGCCTATTTTCTGACTGGAACTTGGGATCATGATATGCTTTATCAGTCACTAAAAGCATACAAGAATGCTGTGAGTATGCTTCTTGCCAGTTTATCTGTGTAAAGCTTCCCACAATAAGCCTACTTTGCTGTCTTCCTCTTATAATTTACCTCATGGACTTCAGAACTATCTTATATCCCCTTAAGGTTGTTTTGTCTGCATTTCTTACTCAGGCCTCTAATTTTGTGTTCTGTTTCAGGCAAAAGACCAAAAGATGATGCGCAGTGCTGAATTGTGTTTCAACTGCTCGATGGTAAGGCTATATACCAATTCTTATTTTCAATTGTTCTAGCACATAAATTTTATGTACCTGAATGTTTAAATAGTTCCTGGAAGCATGTAAAAAAAGGCTTCCTGATTCACTGGAAACAAAAGAGAGAACTAAATAGCAAAATCTCTATGTGTGGGGATTTTCATGCGCTTGAATTATACTTATACCGTTGCAGCTTGAGCATATTTATGCTTAGTTATGAAACTTCAAGAGTATATTCAAAAGAAAGCATCTATTTTCTTCACCGTGACATTTCATGTCTGCTTATATATCCTTATGTTCATTTGCCTCCTCAAAATCTCAATACCATGTTTTTGTGATTCTATAACTTGGTTCAACAGACGTACAAGTTTCTGGAGAACTATTGGATGGCCCTATCTGGATTTGAAAGTGCTGGATTATTGGATCCTAGTCTTAAAGCTATAGAGCAAGCGTCAAATCTGTGTGATATTCTTGATGATGTAGACTCTTTGCTTAAGGTAAGATTATATGGTTGTGACTCTAATTCATGCATATTTCCTGTCACCAGTGTGGAACTCAAGCATGAGGTAACTCTGCTTCCATCATCAAAATTACATATTCTGGATGTGTTTCACATCCTAATACCACAGAAAATTTAGTACGATTGTATTTTGAGATGCTATCAAGTACTGCTCTGTATCTTCAAATTTTGGCTTTGAAACCCTTGATAAGTATAAAGAGCAGCTAGGAAAATCAAATGCAAGGGAAACAGGATTCTAGTAAGACAGTTAAAAAAGATTAAGAAAGGGACTCAAAAATGTTGAAGGTACTAATTCCAAGAATAGCTTTATGCATTCAGTATATTACATATCAATAAAACACAGGAGGTTTTCTCAAATTACATGTCATTTTTATGCATATTACATGTCTTTTTATGCATGAGAATGTGAAGGTAGTTGAATAACTTGATCCTGTCTTTCAGAAACTGAATGATGCTAAGCAGCTTTCTTCTCCAACATCATCATCTCTTCCTACTGTTGATTCGCTAGCATCATCACTTGCTTCTGTTGAATGTAAGCTTTATATATGGGTCTTCAATATTTTTCCTTTCCAAAAACAGTGTGATATTGGATTAAGCTTGTAATCCATAAAATGGGCAAAATACTTTCTTGTAGTGGATCCTTCTTATGAGAGAGCTACTGTCGATTGCCTGACTGAAGGTCTTAATGAAGGAAAAGCAGTCACAGGAAAAGTTCTGTTTTCAGTTAAGAATCCGAGCAAAAGACCAATGTAAGTTACTTTACCTTAGAAGAGTTGATTCTGTCACTTCTCCCCTCCAAGAGCTGCTCCAATATCTGCAGATACTATGTTTTCTCAACTTCTACTATTCTTCTGCAGATACTATGTCGTCTGTGATTCTGACCGGACATGTTTTGTAATTACTGTTTATGGAGTACGCGGCACTGCAGTAAGTAACACCTTTGGCCTAATCTCTGTTACTTAAACGAATGTGATCATTTTTTAAGTATAGTTCTAAGCAATTGGCACAGTTCACATATTCTTTTCTTAGTTACTTTGCTGCTAGAGTGGAAGTATGTCTGGCAACAAGTGATCCTTTCTCCTCTACTTTCTCTTCTTGGAAGAAAAATCTTATTAAGTTACAATACTTAGTGAATACCAATATAGTGAATTACACACTTGGAATATAATGACACTAAGTTGGAATAGTAACTTTTTGCCGATTGTCCCCAGTATTTGTTCCATTAAATAAGAGATTTAGAAAGCAAAGACTGCCCTTTGTATTCCATTAGAGTTTCACATTATATTGAAGAGCTGATTTTAGATTATTTTGATCAGGTTAATAAATTTGTGACATCCTTAAATTCTGCTATACAAGATTGTGGTATGTTCCAATTTTCCTGTGTTTACGCAGGATAAAGAGATGAAATGAATTATAAATGAAAAAAGAAAAGACAAAGAAAAGTTGACTGTGTAATAAACCATCTTCTTGTTTGAGAGAGAGCAGGGAGTAGATAGATATACAGTGACTACTGAAAATTCTATTTTACATTAATTGTTGGAGTACTTGCTGATCTTCAGTTGCTCGCATTCCCCTTAGATTTTCACATTACAAACTACTCCTGTTGACAGATCAAAGAAGAAGATCAGATCACACTTTTGGATCCTTTCTACCATTCCTTTGATTTTGAATGGAAATTAAAGGTAACCTTCGATCATTTTCGTATCTTTGTTTTTTTTTTTTCCATTGCTACTGATCTGCTTATTCCATTTTACTTTTGCATATCTCAAATGACTGGTCTATTTGAAAAGTTATGTGTAAGCTGTACAACAGGTTTTTATGTTGGGTTTACATTTCNAATATCTCTGTTTTTATTTCCATTGCTACTCTGCTTATTCCATTTTACTTCTGCATATCTCAAATGACTGGTCTATTTGAAAAGTTATGTGTAAGCTGTACGACAGGTTTTTATGTTGGGTTTACATTTCGATGTTTCATATGTGTCAGCTCCACTTTATATGATCTCGTTTTTTGTGTTATTTCCTCTTCCTTTTTTCTCTTTTTTGTAGAACACCTCTACTAGTGGTAACGTTTTAATCCTCTAATAGTATTTACTGGGTTGGAGAGGATCATTAGGTTTATCATTGAAGATACATTTAAGATATAGTTACATATTTACCTATTTCAACTCTAGCAGCACCCCCCGATATGTGGAACTGTTGGTGCGGTATAAGGCATACGCTGGTAGTTCAGTTCTGTTTTAATCACCTTTTCTCAAATTGCCAAAACCAGACTGTGGCCACAACAGAAATGAGAAAAAGATGCCAAGATTTTCACCAATTGAGAGTCTGAAAGAAGTGATTGGCTCTTCTCTCTGTCATTTTTCACTGCGATAGATACCAAGCATAACGGTCATTCCTGTTCCCCATGTTCTTACACTGTCTATATGTTATCTGAACTTCTCTTTCCTTCCCATCTACTCAAATGTTACTTTTTTACTGCAGCGATATCAGTTCAAATCAGTGCGAGTGGATTTTCTGCGACAACTTCGTGTTAACGGAGCAATTGTCTCGCCTCAACATGTTATTCATCGGTCAATGTACGCCGATCTCATGAAAGGATAAAGGAGTCTGTGTTCTACTTGTCAGTAAGATACCTTGAATAATACTCTGGTGATTAGTTCAACTGTGACGGATTTCATGTAAATAGCAGTAAAGGAAACAAAACTGATCAAGTTTTTGAATGCTCATAAAACTTCCCACCAGTAAAGCAACATGCATTCTACAGCTGTGGAATCATCATCTTTCTCATCTTCATCTTTGATAGTTTCATGCAATATTCTTGAATGCTTGTCTAGTTTCTTTAGCTCATTATGCTGATATGAGATGAAATCTTCTTCTTTCATTACTTATTCGTTTTCTAGTACTTGATTAGTTTCTTTCGATTTGAGATGATATTTGTCTAGGGATACTTAAATTAGACTGTATTTTGTTATCCTTACTCCCCCTCTCTCCTTTTTTCGCGCTCCCTCTGCCATTGCTCAGTTTATCGGCGACTTCATTTTTGGCGGCAACCCAACATTTTCCGGCTACCGACATCAAATCTGAGAAGAAAAGGATTCAACAAATAGAGATAAATCATCCAAAATTGCTGGTTAACGACGTCAATTTTGATTCTATTCTGGGTTCTTTGATAGTGGGTATCGGCATCTTGAAGCCACTGTTGAGTGTAATCGCCATTTCTGCAGATTTTTCACTTTTCTTTGGGACTTGCTTTGGTTGATTGCTTGGAACTTGAGAATCGGTGAAACATTGTTCTTTTCGAAACACATAATAGACAAAGTAATATCACACTGTCCCTTTTTCAACAAATCACACTGTTCCGATTGGTCACCGCCACCTGCTCTGCCGTCTCCAATAGGCTGCGCCGCCACCGCCATCGCCCTTTTGGTATTACTTGCCGGAGTTGCCGTATGTTTCTTGATCACTGCCACATTAACAAATTTTTGAAGATCACACTGTTCCTTTTTAAACAAATCACACTGTTCCTCTTTCTCTGATTGATCACCGCCACCTGCTCCGCCATCTCCACTAGGCTGCGCTGCCACCGCCATCGCCTTTTGGTATTCCATGTTATATTCGCGGGAATTGGTACCTCTCGCCTCCTGTTTGTCTGTCTCTTGTGTGAATTACTTTATTGCCGTAGTATTTCGTACTAGTCTGGATAGTCTAGTGGGCTTGTAGTTACTATTTGCTCCCTTTGTTGTTTTGTGCGGTGTTTTTCCTCCTTCTCATTTTTCAGACCTTCGTAGGTATAGAGACTGTGGTTTGTAATGGCAGAGTGAGGTCATGTCCTCGGGGACTTGGTTCAACTCTGAGTTCATTTGTCAATCTTCAAAACCATTCAACTTCGTGATCCAACAAATTTTCCTTTTTTGATGATGACAAATTCTGTGCTTAGGCCTGTAATCACTTTAATCCAACATTGACACTTTTTATAGTACTAAGCATTTATCATAAAGGACCGGGTTAATTAGGTTATAAATATCACAATTTTCAAATAGCACATCTTCCCCCTTTTGGCATTATCGAAAAGTTGCAAAGTGTTAGAATTACCAGATTATAATAATTACTCATAGCCACTGAGGCAACTGCAAGTGCAAATATGGATTAATCATCAATAGTAAACCAAGAATGTAAACTATCAAGGAAAGTGAGATAAAATATGTAAGAGCAAAAACAACACAGTTCATTGATAAGAGCATAGTTCAAGTACTAAACACATAAAGAACTAAAAGCAGTTACAATCATAAGCAAAAGATAGCAAAAAAAATCCCGAACTGGGTCATAGAGGGGTGAGGGACGACACTGGACACCAAAGGCTGGGAAGGAGTGGAGGTTGGGTTCTTTGCTTGGAGAAGAGAGAATTTGTTGAAGAATCCCTGCATTCTTCTCCTTTTCATTTGCCAGTTCAGATCTGAGAGCATCCCGCTCAGCCTCAACCTGTGTAAGGCGGGTCTTCAAGTGAAGGATTTCAGCATCTTTAACCCAACCTTCATGCACAAGCGCCTGACTTGCTATTCACAGGCGTTTTCCTTGATGAACCAGGTTCATCGTCAGGAACATTCACAACATAGTCGCATGTCAGAAGCGTGTTTTTCCCAAAATGGTCCTTGACAGTGTCCATTTCTGCTTTCTTCACGGGCACTTTGAAGTGAGCCAACACAGTCATTAGGATGAACCCATATGAGATAGCATGAGCCTTGGAGCCATTTACCACCCTATCCAGCAACTGAATTATGAAAGAGGGCCAGTTGATTTGCCTTCCACTGTTCAGACACTCCATGAGAGTTAAATCCATATAGTTTGCTATGTGCCTCCTCTCTTGCCTGGGCAATATGCATTTATTGACAAACTCAAAAACCACTTTATGTTGAGGTGTCATCTTGCTTTTCAACACAACCCTTGGTTCCACTTCTTCAGCATTATCACTGAACCTCCTGGGGATTTGCAGTGCAGAAGGAAGGCCATCCAAGCCGGGCCACCTCTGTCTTGTATAACCATCATATCCCTCAGCTGGAATCCACAGAATCTCACCCAGCTCCTTGGCATCAAAGGAGATCTTAACCCCCTTTACCTGACTGGATACCCTGCCATCCTTGACTTCTGCATATGCCATGAACTCGACAATCTCACTCCTGGCCAGCCAGCCTTCTAGTTGAAGGACCATGTCCTTCCAGCCCTGTACGTCAAGAGTGTCCACAAGGTAAATCATGCTGGATTCTTCCAGATCCTTCAGCAACCTTTCCTTCAGTATCATGCGCTTCCCAAATTTTGTCAATTTTTCTGTCTTTCCACCAGACTCCTCTGCTTCTTCACCACTCCACTCATCATCAACCTGAGCCTTCTTTGATTTCTTTGTGGACCTTGTCCTCCTACCAACAGTCGAGGGTGTAGCAGATGCTGACTTCTTGGAAGAAGTCATGGCCTTCTTTGGTTTGGGTGTCTCAATATCAACTTCTGCTTTGTTTCTCCTACACTCCCTCAATATCAATAGCCTCTGCGAGCTCAAACACTTTTGCCTTCCCCTTTTCAGCTTTGTTTCTCCTACACTCCCTCAAAGCTTTCTGCAACTCCGCTTCACTCTGCCTAACTGCACTCCTTGTAGTGCGACCTCTAGGAATGGAAGCATCAGTAGAGGGAGTGACTTGTCTCTTCTTACTTTCCACCGGAGGAGCAGCTTTCTTGGTCTTGGGTGTCTTCTTCTTTTTGGGTTTATAGCTCTCCCCTAATTTTCTCATAAGATCAACCAAAGTTTCTTCAATGGATGAACCAGGTTCATCGGTTGCATGTTGAAGATTTTCCAGCCCCTCTGCAGCCTCTCTAGAATTACTTTCCCCTAAATCCTTGACACCTTCTTCAACAACCATTGGGACAGTCCCACAAATTTCCAATGGGGTGCCTCCTTCCTCTGTTCCCCTCACAGTACTTCTTTCTCCCTCTTTCTCAAAGTTATTTTTACCGCCTCTTCTTCTCCTATCAGGAATATCCACACCCACTATAGACCCAATTAAAACAAACCTATTTTCAGAAGTGACTGGCTCAGACCCAATTTTAGATGTTACCTGTTCAGAATCAGAAGAACCAGCTGCTTCCCCCTCAGTGGCGTTCTTGAAAGAGTCATTGGAGTTCTCAGATTCTTGGGCCTGGCTAGCTTGAAGCTTTGCGTTCAAATTCCTAGCTAGAGATCCAGAGGCCACAGGCTTTCTGGCGAGCATTTTCACACGCCTTCTCCTGGGTTCTGGATTGGGGCTTGGTTGTACAATGGGAGTGATTGGAGGAGACGGAACAAGGTTGTTTTGAGGGGTGGTGGGATGTGCTTGAGATGGGGTGGAAGAATTTTATTGAGATGGAGTGGAACCAGTATCTTCAAGCGTGATACTGTAGTCAGGTGTGGTTGAGGAGGATGGAGTAGGAGGTGGAGTGTTAGCCATGGTGATGATTTCTGTTAAAGAAAATCAGGATCAAGGTGTTTGAGTAGAAGATTGAAAGGGTTTCGACGGTTATGGATTTAGGAAAAAGGGTGAAGGATTAGAGAAGTGATGATGGGTTTTTAAAGGCTTGGTTAATAAATACACAACATGTGTAATTTTGGTCAAGTGGGAGTCTAATCGGTTCAAGAGGGTCAAGTGATAAGTGACGGTTATGACTCCCCTATAATCTATGCCATTTTAATTTGATTTGACTCTTTGGAACTGGTTCAAATTTGGGAAGGTACTAGATTTTGTAAAATCTTATGATAGATAGAGTCCTGCTCATGAGTAACTATTGATATTTCAATATGTGTATAGTGATGAGCACATACCTTGTTTGTCAGATGAACCAACAATATGTGTATAGTGATGTGCCTCTATCGCCCCACCGATTTCCCTCGCTAGCGCCCAACCGCAAGCAGCTGCCAACAGCGTCGCGCGCGCAGACTATGTCACGCGTGCAGATCGTGATGCCTAAGACAAAGTTGCTGACAACGGACCTGTTTCTACCTCTGTAGAAAAGTAAGTCCTTTTCCTTGTAATATTAGAGTAGTTTTATTCCATGTACTTTCATTATGTTTCTCAACCGTAGTTTGGTCTAGTCCTGTAATGTTGGTTTATTTTTTTTAAGCATTATTAGGGGGGATCAAGCAATCAAAAACTTTCTAGCAAGCAATTCTCTGTACTGGTGTTTCTCCCTGTCGAAACCGCGTTGCCTTCTTTTGTAATAGCTTTCATTAATGCAATCTAGCTTTTATTCAATTCTTATTACTGTTCTCTGAATTGTCGGCATTGGTTTTCCCGCACGGCACTGACAATCTCGTCTAGCGTGCGGAGGAGACCTCACTCGGCGGACAGAAACCACCCTGACATCGGTTGCTTAGCCTTACGTCGCCCTTCCAAATAATCTCAGGAAGGCTCCGCGTAACAGTTGGTATCAGAGCCTAGGATCGACATCAGACGAGGGAACACATTGGCATTACCACCATTTCTAACCATGGTGAATCATGGGGACCGCATTGCGGTCCTTGAAGAGACGATTGACGTACTACGGCCCATCGTGGATACGGTGCTGGAAATGAGAACCAGCCTAGTGCAATGGTTGGATGACCTAGACCGCAGAATGGCCCAGGCCGAAGTTGACATAGAAAACATCAGTCGCGACTCTGAAGGAGACCAGCTAACGGCAGCTACTGAGGCAGCCGAAAGTTTTGATAAATTCGAGGGCCTCCAATAGGAGCGCGCCAAGGATTTATCCACAGGGCACAAGAGGTAGACAGGATGACTTCCATGCAGCAAACTATCGACGACTTGACAGGCCAGCTCAATGTTGTCAATGCTGCTCTACAAGGCTTGCTTCGAGGCGGTGGAAATCCAATCGGGGGTGCTGTGAACCTCGCCCCCATGGCACAGAAACTGAAAATTCCTGAGCCAAATCCATACAGTGGGTCTAGGAATGCTAAAAAAGTGGAAAATTTTATCTTCGACATCGAACAATACTTCGATGCCGTGGGAGGCCTAGAAGAAACCAAGAAGGTAGCAAATGCTGCCATGTATCTTCAGGGTGATGCTAAACTCTGGTGGCGAGTGAAGTACGAAGCCATCAGAGCTGGTGAAGATGCTCTGGAGACATGGGCGGAACCAAAGGCCGCCATACGCCTACAGTTCTTCTCCGAAAATGTTGAGTACAATGCAAGGAGGAGACTACGGGAGCTCCGCCAGACCAAGTTAGTGCGGGACTACGTGCGAGAATTCTCCGCACTCATGCTGAACATCCCCGACATGGGGGACAAAGACAAGCTCTTCATATTCCTGGAAGGGTTGAAACCTTATGCCCCCATGGAGCTGCAAAGACAGAGGGTGGATACCCTACCCAAGGCAATCCAAGCAGCAGAATGCCTTGGGGACTATCAGATGGCAACTCGGAAGGATAGGCCGCAACCGCCTGTCCGAGCGAGTTACAAAGGGGGCTAGCCTAACAACGGTGGCCCTAACAGAAGTGGGGGAGACCGGAGTGCTAGAAAATCTAAGGATCCTTCCTCAGGCAGAAACAGTGTTGCGTCAAACAACAATGACCGGGGGAGAAAGCCCCCCTCAGGATGCCGTCATTGCGGCGGACCGCATTGGAATAATGAATGTCCACATGCACAGATGAACTCCCATCAAGCTTATGATGATGGGACAGATGATGAAGCAGATGATGATGAACAGACCGAAGCAGTCGGTGCCTTTAATGCAATTGTTGGTTCTGTTGCTGAGGCATTAGCGGGAACCAGTGCTGGTATCCGCAATAAGAAGGACCCCCGCCAAATCGCCAAGAAGGGGAAGAAGAAGACGAATAAAGGGACTCCTCCTAAGCAAGAGAGGACCTTGATGTTCGTTGAATTGAGGGTAAACGGTAGACCTATTCGGGCGATGATAGATACATGTGATACTCAAAACTACTTGACCTCAACTCAGGTGAAGTGCCTTGGGATAGTTGTGGGGAAGGGCTTGGGTCATGTCAAGGCTATCAACTCACCCCCTCAGTCAGTAGGGGGAATATTTAAATAAGTGCCGGTGAAGATGGGTCCTTATGAAGGAATGTTCACCTTGCGCGTGGTGATCATAGATGACTTTGAGTTGATAGTTGGGCTGGAATTCTTGAGGCAGACCAACACCATGCCCGTACCATATGCGGACATGCTCCTAATGATGGGAGTAAACGGGGACACGCCCTGCACTATTCCGTGCATATCCATGAAGATGGTTGCTGAGAACATCTCGGACTTGCAACTGAAAAAGGGAGTCAAGAGGCATGAACCTACATATCTGGCTACCCTTTGTATTGAAGAGGTAGAACGCTCATCGGCTGCACTGCCTACACCCGTAAATGAGCTATTACTGGAATTTAAAGATGTCATGCTGCAGGAAATGCCGAAGCGACTTCCGCCTAGGCGCACTGTGGACCATGAGATTGAGTTGGTGCCGGGTGCGAAGCCACTTGCCCGGGTGCCTTACAGAATGTCACAACCTGAACTCACCGAGCTTCGGAGACAATTGACGGAGATGCTAGACACAAGGATCATTGTACCTTCTAAGTCCCCATATGGGTCCCCTGTGCTCTTCCAAAAGAAACATGATGGTAGTCTACGCCTCTGCGTGGATTACCGGGCTCTAAATAAAATCACCGTGAAGAACAAGTATCCTATCCCGCTCATGGCAGACTTGTTCGAGAGATTGGAGAGTGCCACGGTGTTTACAAAAATTGACCTGAAGACAGGGTATTGACAAGTCCGGATTGCTGAGGGCGACGAACACAAGACGACCTGTGTGACAAGATATGGGTCGTTCGACTTTCTAGTTATGCCATTCGTCTTGACTAATGCTCCAACCACATTTTGCACCCTGATGAACCAGGTCTTCCGAGAGTACATTGACGAATTCGTGGTGGTCTATTTGGATGACATTGTGGTTTATAACAAAACGCTAGAAGAACACCTGGAGCACTTACGGAAGGTCCTAGCCCGGTTGCGGAAGCATGAATTATACGCCAAGCTATCCAAGTGCTCCTTTTCTAAAAAACAGATCGACTTCCTCGGGCATGTCATTGAGGAAGGGCGGATCAAGATGGACCAGCAAAAGATCCAATCCATCACAGACTGGCCGCCACCCAAGGATATTTACGCCTTGAGGGAATTCCTTGGCCTATGCAATTTCTATCGGCGATTTGTGAAGAACTACTCCCTCATCGCAGTGCTATTGACAGAACTCCCCAAGAAGGTCACGCCTTGGGATTGGGGTCCTAGGCGATCGGAGGCCTTCAATGCATTAAAAGCGGCTATGTCTAGTAGTCCTGTCTTGGTCCTTCCTGACTTGGCCAAGCCATTCGAGGTACAAACGGATGCTTCCGACTATGCTCTTGGCGGGGTCTTACTTCAAGACGGGCATCTCGTAGCATACAGAGCCGAAAGCTGAAGGATGCAGAGCGGCGCTATGCCGCCCATGAGAAAGAACTATTGGATTTCGTTCATTGCTTACGCCTTTGGAGGCATTATCTGCTGGGGTCACCGTTCGTGGTCAAGACAGAAAACACGGCTGTTAGTCATTTCATGACCCAGCCGAAGCTGAATGGCCGATAGGCCCGATGGAAGGAACTCCTACCAGAATTTAACTTCAACCTGGAGTACCGTAGTGGGAAGACTATTCATGTTGCTGATGCGCTCAGTCACAGAGCGGACTTAGCATCAGTGTGTCTACTCGCCACCCTAAGGGGGAGCGAAGTAGCCACCAACATCAAAGACCAGATACAGGATCTACTCATCAAGGATCCCGCTGCACAGTATTTGGTTGATCTAGTAGGATAGGTCAAGACTCGCCAGTTCTATATGGGGGATGATTTCTTGAAGGTAAAAGGGAACCGACTTTATGTTCCTAAAGGAGGAGATCTGAGAAGAACCCTCTTAGCGTAATGTCATGACACTCTGTGGGCCGCCCATCCCGGCGAAGAATGCACCATGGCATTGCTTTGCCGTGCATATTATTGGCCCCAAATGGCCGATGACGTCGCAGTGTATGTGAGGACTTGTCTAGTATGCCAGAAGGACAAGTCCGACCACTTGACACAAGCGGGACTCTTGGAACCTCTAGCCGTTCCAAAGAGACCTTGGGAAAGCGTGTATCTAGATTTCATCATCGGATTGCCCAAGGTCGGAGACCTCACAACTTTCTTGGTTGTGGTGGATCGATTTTCCAAGTATGCCACATTTATTGCAGCTCCTCAATATATATAGGCAGAAGATACAACTCGACTCTTCTTCTCTCATGTCGTCAAATATTGGGGCCTGCCTAAAGACATCGTTAGTGATCGCGATTCGCGCTTCACTAGTAACTTTTGGACCCAAATATTTAAGTGCCTCGGGTCAAAATTGAGTCATAGCTCAAGTTTTCATCCACAATCCGATGACCAGACGGAGCGGTTTAATGGTATGTTGGAGGAATATCTCTGCCACTTTGTTACCGGATCGCAGAAGAATTGGGTAAAGCTTCTGGATGTTGCCCAACTGTGTTTCAATTCACAAACGAGCTCCAGTACAAACAAAAGCACTTTTGAGATTGTTACTGGGCAACAACCGCTACTCCCACACACCGTGAATGAACCAAACATGGGAAAATCTCCTCGTGCTGCAAGCTTCTCAAAAGAATGGAAGCAGAATATGGAGATAGCGCGAATCTATCTTGTTAAAGCCTAAAAGCGAATGAAGAGGCATGCTGATCAGAATCGTCGCTTTGTTGAATACCAAGCAGGAGACAAAGTGATGGTGAAAATTCCAAAGCGGTACTTATTTGCAGGGATCCATGAACCTCGCCTGTTGCAAAAATATATTGGACCTTTGTCCATTGAAAGGCGCATTGGGAAAGTTGCATACCGGGTGGATACCCCAGCTTGGTGGAAAATCCATCATGTCTTCCATGTCAGTCTACTGAAACCTTTTCGGGAAGACCCGGAGGATCCTTCACGGAGCCAACTCACAATACCCAATATTCGAGGCCCCGATTCAACCGGGAAAAAATGGGGTGAAACTATTCTTGATGATCGGGTAATCCATGCCTTCAGGAAACCAAGAGTTCTTGGTAAAATGGCAAGGGTGTGATGCAGAGGAGAACACTTGGGAGAGGGGAACAAACCTCAAAGCCTACAAGAGCCTAATTGAAGATTATGTTGCAAGTAAGGCGCCGAGGACGTCGCCAACTCAGGTGGGGGAGAATGTCATGGGCGGCTTTCCAGCTATGCCCCATGACCCTTTAGACGTGCCCCGTGGCGTCCTAGCAAGCCTCCCAACGCCTAGCACCACGGAAGACCCCGTGGTCTTGGTCGCGCCAAGTGACAAGCACGCATGTGCCTCTGTTGCCCCACCAATTTCCCTCGCTAGCGCCCAACCGCAAGCAAATTCCAACAACACTGCGCGCGACTCTATGTCGCGCGTGCAGATCGTGATGCCTAAGACAAAGTTGCTGACAACGGACCTGTTTCTACCTCTGTAGAAAACTAAGTCCTTTTCCTTGTAATATTAGAGTATTTTTATTCCATGTACTTTCATTATGTTTCTCTAGCGTAGTTTGGTCTAGTCCTGTAACGTTGGTTTATTTTTTTTAAGCATTATTAGGGGGGATCAAGCAATCAAAAACTTTCTAGCAAGCAATTCTCTGTACTGGTGTCTCTCCCCCTTGACACCGCATTGCCTTCTTTTGTAATAGCTTTCATTAATGCAATCAAGCTTTTATTCAATTCTCATTACTGTTCTCTCAATTGTTGGCATTGGTTTTCCCGCACGACACTGACAATCTCGTCTAGCGTGCAGAGGGGACCTCACTCGGCGGACAACAACCACCTTGACATCGGTTGCTTAGCCTTACATCGCCCTTCTAAAGAATCTCAGGAAGGCGCCGCGTAACATAACATATGACAAGAGAGTATGACTTTTAAGGCATGAGACCGAGCAACGATTATTCTAGGTATTTACACAAACTCCAAATTTTCTAGCCAAAAATACATTTTTTTTTCATTTTTCATTTTCTTTCATGTACAACCTGATTTGGTTCATTAGGTTATCTTAATCATCCCTAACTCTAACCTATTCCTTTCAAAATGCTCTCTAATTAGTGGTTTAGTAAAGATGTCAGCAATTTGTTTATCAGTAGCACAGAATTCAATAGAGATCATTCCCTTCTCATAGTTGTCTCTTAAGAAATAGTGTCTAACATCTATGTGCTTTGTTCTTTTATGATGAACGGGGTTCTTCGTCATACTAATAGCACTAGTGTTATCACAGAAGATAGGGATGCATCCAAACCTCTATACCAAAATCCATCAATTGTTGTTTAATCCATAATAACTGAGCATAACATGAGGCTACAACCACATACTCAGCCTCAGCAGTAGATAGAGCTACTGAATTTTCTTTCTTAGTAGCCCAAGACACAAGACATGAGCCCAAAAAGTGTGCCACACCTGAGGTGCTCTTTCTATATACCAAAAAGCCTGCATAGCTAGCATCAGCACATCCCACAAGATCAATATTACTACCTTTAGGATACCAAAGACATAGGTTGTGGTGCCTTTAAGGTATCTCAAGATTCTCTTCACTGCAGTTAAGTGTGATTCCTTTGGATTAGCCTGAAATCTTGCACAAATCCCTACACTGAAGACAATGTCAGGTCTACTGGCAGTAAGATACATCAATGAACCAATCATTCCTCTATACAACTTTTGATCGACAGATGAACCAGGTTCATCTACATCTATTTTTGTGGCTGTTGCAATAAGAGTTCAGTTTCCTTTGCGTCTTCCATTTTAAATCTTTTAAGCAATTCTTTCACATATTTTTGCTGATGGATCATAGTTCCATATGAATTTTATTTAATTTGTAAGCCTAAAAAGAAGTTAAGCTCACCCATCATGCTCATTTCAAATTCACTCCCCATTAGTTTAGCAAATTCTTTACTTAGTTTTTCAGAAGTTGCCCAAAGATTATGTCATCTACATATATCTGCACAACCAAGAGATCTTTACCTTTTTACTTCAAGAATAAGGTGCTATCAATTTTACCTCTCTTGTAGTCATGTTCCAGAAGGAACTTTGAAAGCCTTTCATACCATGCCCCTGGAGCTTGCTTGAGTTCATACAGTGCTTTGTCAAGTTTCTACACATGATCAGGATTCTCCTTGTTTTCAAACCCCGGAGGCTTCTTTACAAACACTTCTTCCTTGAGATATCCATTTAGGAAGGCACTCTTGACATCCATCTGGTGAAGGGTGAATTCCATGTAAGCAGCAAAGGCTATGAGGAGTCTAATTGCTTCCAACCTTGCCACAGGAGCAAATATTTCATCATAGTCTATTCCTTCCTCCTGACTGTATCCTTGAACCACCAATCTTTCCTTGTTTCTTGTAACTGTTCCATGTTCATCAAGTTTGTTTCTGAATGCCCACTTTGTGCCAATCACTGATCTATCAAAGGGTCTAGGTACCAGATGCCAAACTTGAATCCTTTCAAATTGGTTGAGTTCTTCTTGCATTGCATTTACCCAATCTGCATCCTATAAAGCTTCAGCAATATTTTTAGGTTCAATCAAGGATAGAAAAGCATCAAACTCTCACCGATTTTTCAAAGAGGATCTGGTTCTGATTCCAGATGTTGGATCAGTTATAATGTTCTCAATGGGGTGTGAGATTTGATATCTGTGTGGTTTTACAACCAACTTGGTGTTACTTGAAGATCCTATAGTGTCTTGTTGCTGAAGAACAGGATCAGGGACAAGTTCCAATGAGGTTTGGAAATTAGTTTGTTGCTTAGTTCCCCCTGGCATGTTGCCTGGGATGGATGAACCTGTTCCATCACCCGTTCCTTCCTCAAGTGTTGCTCCAGTTTGGTTTGAGTTTCTGACCAGCCCAATTTCTTCATCTACTTGTTCCTGTCTGTCAGAGATAAGGTTAGTTTCATCAAAAACAACATGCACACTCTTTGCAACACACATATTTCTTTTGTTATACACTTTATAAGCCTTACTATGTGAATAATATCCCAGGAATACTCTCTTATCACTTCTGGGATCAAACTTACCTAGGGAGTCTTTGCCATTGTTGTGCACAAAGCACTTATAGCCAAAAGCCCTAAGATGGGATATATTGGGCTTTCTCCCTTTAAGTAACTCATAGGGAGTCTTCACTACAAGTGGTCTAGTCATGCACCTATTTATGATGTAGCAGGTAGTGTTTATTGCTTCTGCCCAGAATCTATGAGGTAGTTTACTAAAAAGAAGCATGGTTCTAGCCATATCTTCAAGGGTTCTGTTCTTTATTTCAAAAACTCCATTTTGTTGTGGAGTCCTAGGGGCAAAAAAGTTATGATCTATGCCATGTTCATTACAAAATTCAGCAAACTTTGCATTTTCAAATTCAGTGCCATGATCAGACCTTATTGATGCAAGTTGATTTCGTAATTGTTTCTGTATTTTTCTAACAAAAGAAGTAAACATGTCAAATGCTTCATCTTTGGATTTTAGAAACAATGTCCAGGTAAATCTAGAATAGTCATCAACAAGCACCATTACATATCTCTTACCACCTCTGCTTAATGTTCTCATAGGACCGCATAGATCCATATGAACCAGTTCCAACGTCCTGGTGGTACTTATTACTTTCTTGTTTGAAAGAGGACTTTACCTGCTTTCCCCTTGCACAAGTCTCACAAAGTTTGTCTTCCTTGAACTTAATGTTAGGGAGACCTATCACTAGGTCCTTGGAGACTAGTTTGTTGAGTTGATTTACACTTGCATGTCCAAGTCTTTTGTGCCAAAGGAGGGGATCACTGTCCAACACACTCAAACAAGTTAATTCGTTTTGTGATAGTGTGGACATGTCTATGATATAGATATTATTCACTCTTTTTCCCTGCAAAACAATCTTGTCAGTGATAAGATTAATAAAAAAACATTTTATAGAAGTGAATGCAACCAGGTTACCTCTGTCACACAGTTGTGACACACTGATTAGGTTATATTTCAAGCCATCTATCAAGTAAACGTTCTCAACAAAACGTGTGTCATCCTTACCTACCTTACCAACCCTAATAATTTTACCTTTCTTCCCATTTCCAAAGGAGACATTTCCTCCTTTGAGGTTTTCAAGTGAAAGGAACTGTTCCTTGTTCCTTGTTCCTTGTCATATGCTTTGAGCACCCACTATCCAAGTACCATATTTGACTGCTCCCTTTCACTTGAACCTACAAAAGAAAATCATGGGTTAGTCTTAAGAACCCAAACTAGTTTGGGTCCTTTTATATGAGAAAAAGGATGAATTAGGCTTCTTCTAGTCCAATTTGGCAGCCAATTTTTCTTTCGAACAAAACTTTTATTCCTTTTACTGGCCTGCTCTTTTGCATTGCATTCAATTTTGTAGTGACCAGTCTTACCACAGTGGGTGCAAATTTTGTTCTCAGGAAGTGTGAGGTACTTACTTTTGGGATCCCATTTAGGCAGTTGACTCCCAAAGCCAAGTCCTCTTCTGTTGCTACTGTGATTTTCTTGAAGCCATGTCAAGGCATCAGAAGATTTATTCCATTTGCATGTTCGATCCAGTTCATGTTTGACCTTTCCAAGTTCCT
>ML389248.1:106450-119404 GCA_005239525.1 Nicotiana knightiana
CCCAATTTGGCAGCCAATTTTTCTTTCGAACAAAACTTTTATTCCTTTGACTGGCCTGCTCTTTTGCATTGCATTCAATTTTGTAGTGACCAGTCTTACCACAGTGGGTGCAAATTTTGTTCTCAGGAAGTGTGAGGTACTTACTTTTGGGATCCCATTTAGGCAGTTGACTCCCAAAGCCAAGTCCTCTTCTGTTGCTACTATGATTTTCTTGAAGCCATGTCAAGGCATCAGAAGATTTATTCCATTTGCATGTCGATCCAGTTCATGTTTGACCTTTCCATGCTCCTATTTTACCACTCTTATCTGTTCATCTTTATTATACAACTCATCCTTTAGTCTGCCTACAATTTCTTCTAACATGAGTTGAGAGTTGTCAGCTGTCTTCTTTCTAGTTCCTAGTTTCAGTTTTAAATTTTCAGATTTTAGCTCTAGGACCTTAGTTTCAAGTGGATGAACCTGGTTCTTCAAGGCAGTGTTTTCATTTACAGATTCACATACTCTGAGCTCCAGGTTCTTACACTTTGCTTTTAACATTACACACTCCTTAGACAACTGTTCTTTTTCTTTATTTATTTCTTTAGAATCATCAATGAAGTCAAGTAATAATTCAGAGAGTTTTTACTTGGATAAGAACTTAATATTGTTTTTGAGATGAGATATACTTACCTCTGATTCCTCATATGATTCACCAATTTCCATGAGTGCTTGCTCATCTCCATCTTCATCATCTGATTCTTCATCTGAACTTTCTCCCCAAGCAGCAACTATAGATTTTGTTGATGTTGTGTTTTTCTTGGGATGAACCAATTCCTTCTTCCGGTTCCTTCGTTCAGATCTTTCCCTTTTCCATTCAAATTCCCACCGAGGACAGTTCTTGATGTGATGATCAGTTTTTCCACATTTGTAGCATCCCTCGTTGGTGGGTTTTTCTGGTGCCTTTGCCTTGTTGTAGTTTCCACCTCTTGAGATGCCCTTTTTCCTAATGAGATAGTTTCTGAATTCCTTGGTGATCATAGCCATTTCATCTTCCTCCAGATCTGTTCCCTCAGTGATTCTCAGTGCCAGACTTCTTTCCTTCTTGGGAGCATCCATCTTCATTGTCTGCCTTCTAAGTTCATAGGCAGTGAGATTTCCAATTAGCTCATCCAATCTGAGGATTGCCATGTTCTTGGATTCCTGAATAGAAGTGATCTTACTCTCCTAAGAGATTGGCAGAACCCTTGTCAAAATCTTTTCAACCTTGTCTTCTTCAAGGATAGTCTTTCCAAGAGATTTTAGTTCATTTGTCAGCGTAGTGAACCTAGTGTACATCTCTTGGATGGTCTCTCCTTCCTTCATAGAGAAATTCTCATATTGAGAATATAGTAATGTACCTCTGGATCTTTTCACTTGTGCAGTTCCTTCATGAGCCACTTGCAAAGTGTCCCAAATTTCCTTGACAATGGTGCAACTTTGAATTCTACTGTACTCATCTGGACCAAGTCCACACACAAGCCACTTCTCGTCCTTGGCATTCTTTTCCCATTTTCTCAAGTCTTCAGCAGTGCAGTCAACTCTTGACTTTGGCATATCTTTTTCTTCAGCAGTCTTCTTCATGGTGGCCAAAGGACCGTCAGTGACTATGTCCCAGAGTTCATAGTCTTCTCCAATTAAGTGATCCTTCATCACGTTCTTCCACCAGGAGTAGTACTGCCCATTGAAGAGTGGTGGCCTAGCAGTTGATTGTCCTTCCCAGTTCCCAGGTGGTGCACTCATCTTGATCTTTTCCTAAGGTGTTAGCCTCTTCAAGGATAACCCGCTCTGATACCAATTGTTATTTATCTATGTCAATACCACACAAGAGGGGGGGGGTTATTTGTGTGGTGACCAATTTTTACGTGCAATAGTTATAGAAGGACTATGTTCTTCTATGTGTTCCAACTCCTATAGTTTGCATGAATAATAATGACAGAAATAAAGGAACACAACAATTTTACGTGGAAAACACCTGGCTCAAAAGGTGAAAAAATATGATGTATCATGACATATGTGAATCGTCCAATTTTGATTTCAAGTTATTCGGGATTGATTTAGAAGAATGATTCTCAGCTACAAGCTTCAAATTGGAAAGATTTGACCAAGTTTGGCCTTTTGAGAATTTTACCCCGGAACGGAATTTTGATGGTTCAGTTAGCTCTGTGGTGATATTGGACTTGGGAGCACGTCCGGAATATGATTTGAAGGTCCGTGGTGGAATTAGGCATGAATTGGCGAAAAGTTAGAATTTTGGAAATTTTGGCCGCAGTGGAAATTTAATATCGGGGTCGGAATGGAATTCTGAAAGTTGAAGTACATTCCTAGTGTCATTTGTGACGTGTGTGCAAAATTTGAGGTTATTCAAACGAGGTTTGGTAGGTTTCGACGTCGTTGGTAAATTTCAGAAGTTTAGAAGTTCTTAGGCTTGAATCCGAGGTTAATTTGGTGTTTCAATGTGGTTTTGAGTGTTCCAAGGGTTCAACTAAGTTTGTATATTGGTATAGGACTGGTTGGTATCATTTATTGGGGTCCCAAGGGCCTTGAGTGTGTTTCAGATGATTTAACGGATTGAATTTTTTAGTTAGAAGTGCTGTTTTCTGGTATCTTGGGACTGCTGGTGTTTTCCACACCTGCGGATGGGGAGCCGCAGGTGCGAGGGTCGCAGGTCCGGTAGAATGAGTGCATATGTGGAAAGGGCAAGTTGGAGCTTGAGTGCATATTCACAGGTGATGGCCGCACCTGAGAGCCCGCAGATGCGATGCATGTGCGGAAGCTGGAATTTAAGTGAAGACCGTAAGTGCGAGGTTCTTACCACAGGTACGGTAGCGCGGGTATGGCCGCAGGTGCGGACGTGCTGGGCAAAGAACCCCAATTCGAGGTTTTATTCTCTATTTTTGATTTTGGAGTTGAGGAGCTCGGGAGAGAGGTTATTTTTGGAAGGATTTCAAGGAGCAACATTGGGGTTAGTGATTCTAACCTATAATGGTATAAATTTCATGAATCTATGGTTTTATTCGTCATTTAATTGGGAATTTGAGCTAGAAGTTTGGGAATTTAGGGCTTTAAATTTGGTGAGTTAATTTTGAGGATTTGAGTGACCAATCGGTGTCGGATTTTGATGAATTTGGTATGGATACACTTGTGAGTTATTAGCTTTCTAGTTTTGTAAATTTTGTCGGGTTTCGAGGCGTGGGCCCGGGGGCCCAGGGGTTGAGCAGATTTCGGGATTTTGGTGTAATTTGATAGTTCTTCTTGTGGAATTCATTCCATTAGCGTATATTGAGGGTATTGCACTGGTTGTGAATATATTCAGATCTTTTTGAGGCCGATTCGAGGGGCGAGAGAATCCCAGAGTAGGATTTCTACGCTGTTCAGGTAAGTAACTCTTCCAAGCTTAGTGCTGAGGGTATGAAACCCCGAACTACCTGTTATGTGATAGTTATCAAGGTGACGCACATGCTAGGTGACAGGCGTGTGTTGATACACTCAAGTTACACCTTAAAATAGTGTAAGCGGTCGATTGTCAAATATAATAACCCAACAAGGTTGGGGTCGAATCCCGTAGAGAACAATATGGAGGCGATTAGGAATGTAAGAGAATTATCACTTATCACGCAATGCCAAACAAATAGATTTTGGTTTTGAAAATGTTTATAACTAAATGCGAAAATATAAAATAACCTAGAAAGCAAGTAAAAGGATCAATGGCAACAAGTATGAATGCATCGAGAATTACACTCAAGTAACGATCCAATGTATTTCACGATTTTACAAATATGAGCGAGTTTATGTTAATTAGCTACGAATAATAATCCTAAATTAGATTTTTCTAAAGACTAATAAGATTTCCTAATTGAATTATTCCTAACCCAATCAAGAGATTAAGCACACCCGGATATGACTACAAGTAGTTCAATCCTATCCCTAGGTAGAATCTATAAAATGAGGGTTAAAGCCTCAAATTCTTGTTAATTAATCTTTCCCAACCCCAAATTTTCTTTTCCAAAATTAATTCGGAGTTAATGGGCGAGTCCTAGGGTTAGCTAATCCCTTTGGAAACATTAAAGAACAAGAATAATTAAAGAAACAATAACTCACTTCATAAAAGATGAAAAATCATTCAATACATAAGCACAACAAGGTATTTAATCCACACTTTAAACATGAATATTTTCATAAACAAGAACTAGTGTTGGAAATAAATATTACACACTTAAATATTCAATACAAATCAAGGAAATGAAGAAACAAACATAAATGGGTAAGAAATCCTTAACCACAAGGTTGAAATCTTCAAATCCCAAGTGTGTGTGCAAACCCTAGCTTCCACAAATGTTTTCTCTCTTATTCTCTACTCAAAAATGTATTTTACAATGCCAAAGATCTGCCAAAAGATCTGCTAGGTCGAGTATATGTGGGTTGGGGTTGAGAAATTGTGATTTTACAATTCTGTCTAGACTTGATGCCCGATGATCGCACCTGNATATGTGGGTTGGGGTTGAGAAATTGTGATTTTACAATTCTGTCTAGACTTGATGCCCGATGATTGCACCTGTAGAAGAATTCTGGCAGGTGCGGTTCCGCAGAAGCGACTTCCATAACTCATGCGCGAATTCTGGGTGACAAGAGTATTTCTGCAGATGCAGCCAAAACATCGCACCTGCGCTTCTGCAGGTGTATGGACCACTTCGTAGGTGCGCATTTTGTACTGTTGATCTATCTTCACAGGTGCGTTCAGTTCTCCGCAGGTGCGAGGTCGTACCAGCGGCTAAGAATCCGCAGGTGCGGAATCACTAGAGATTTTTTGTACATTTTCACCCATTTGTGCTCAACTCCACTTCAATTCCACACCAATAACTTCGTGGCATCATTCCCTGAAATTCGAGCAATTGCACACTATAAACGACTTGAAGTTATCATTGAAGGATGCAAATCTAACGAAAAGAGGCTAAAATTAGTGGTAAAATCACCACTCATCGACACCCCAAACTTAGAGCTTTTGCTTTTCCTCAAGCAAATCAAAACTAATAACTCAATGAGGTTCTACCATTTCAAGAACAAGTTGCATTGCGATTATTTACAAGTCACATTCTCCAACCAAGCGTTATACTTATGGATTTGGTTGGTACTAATAATTAGGCTCAAGTATGCATTTCACTCGAATAACTCCCTCATTTAAAACAACTTCAAGAAGTGCAAGGTAGTTTCAAACTAATCAAGAGACAAGAATAAGCCTCAAGAAGTGACTCAACAACACTAGTCCACTACCGATGCTCAACTCACTCATTTCCGAGTAGATCAATTTCACCAATCAATCCTAATTCATGTGCCCTCACAAGAACGAAAGTCCCAAAATCACCATATTTACAAGAACACACAAGGGACAACTTTACAAAGACACTCACTCTCACAAAGAACTTCAAGTGTTACAACGAATCATTCCATAAGCTTGCCCTTATTGTAATTCATCTCCTTTTCAAGAACATTCGGTTGGAGATCCCATAAGGACTTTGTAAGCTTGTAATATAGGCTTAGGGAAGGGTTGGATAAACATTTGGGTACAAGTGACTACACCCTCCTTGAACACTACTTACATTTTTCTTTCTTGTTGCCTGTTGTTTCTTTTCAAACCACATAGCCCTCCTTGGCTCCTAGTTACCAACATCGAACCATTTTAAGTACCTCTCAAATTTTCTTCAAGGCTCCATATTGATATATATATATAAATATTTCTTTTTCTTTTCTTTTTCTCTCTCTTTTTTTATTTTTATTTTTTCTTTTGGAGCTTGAGTAATTTCATGTCAACACTTTGAGGTATAGGTTCCTACACTCAATCTACAACCTTGCCAATTTCCACTTTGACACCACACCCCCAACTTAGGCTTTTTGCCTCATTCTCAATATTCAAGGAGGGACGGGTTCAAAAGAGGAAATTATTTTGCAAAAAAGGAAGGTTTGTAATGAGGTGGCCAAGGAAAAGGTTAAAGGCTCAAATGGGGTAACTAGTGATAATATCTATACAATGGTGGCTCGAAAGTCTAAAGGGGTTTTCAAATAACACAAAGAATGCCTAAGGTCATTTCTCCACCCAAACATAATTATCATTATCATTGAAAAACCAACCGGGTAAGTTCTAGATAATAGAGGTGAAAACAAGATTTATTTATACAAACACTAATGTACATGGCACATGAATTAATCAAGACGGATCAATTTCACTTTCCAACAGGAGTCTAGAGCAATATTTTTCAAACTAGTGAGCCGCGAGTCACTAAAAGAGCCAAAATCTTATCACAAAGATTATTCTTCACCATGCAACTTGTTTTAATTCGAAACCAAAATTTTGAGGGGTATTCTTAATTTACATTTCACATACAAAAGGATAATTTATTTAGTACCAAATAGTCCAAAAGTCTTTTCCTAGCAAAACAATACTATATCCCTTAAGAAAATTGTCACACCATCTATCATAGGGAAAAGTCACCCGGTTCACTTCAAAAATGTTCCTTGGGAAAGAACCGTAGCATGAAGAAAGCCCAAGGAAGTATTATTAAGGAAATAAAAATTGAAGAACAAAACTACTAATAACAACTAAAAACTAATATAGAAGTAACAACTAATGAAAATAAATGATACAAGAAAAATAAAAACTAATCCCACCAAGCTTAGCAAAAACCATTGACATAATCCACAATAAGCCCGGCATGGGCACATAATATCCATACATAACAAAGAAGCCCGACAAGGGCACATAACAATGTCATAAACAATGTCATAAACCAAGTCATAATAGATACAATGTACAAAAGCCACCCCCAACTAGAAATATTGCAGTGTCCCTACTTCATAACATCAAAATAAAAGAGCATAGTTTGAGGGTCTCCCTGAGGTCTGCATCAGACTAGCAGACTGTAAGAGAAGAGTCTGGTCAATGTTGCTGAGAACTCTCGTCATCATCATCATCATCATCATCATCATCATCATCATCATCATCATCATCATCATCATCATCACAATCGGTCATGAACGGGTAGTCCTCGCTGTCATCAACATCCGCAACTGGTAGCTTCTTGCTCGACTGCCCCCACCTAAAGATCGCTTTAAATCCTCTCCACACTTTGACTAGGAGCTTACCTTTATTTTTATTTTTCTCCTTTTCCTTGTAAAATGACTCCTTCAGGTCAACATGTGCCTTGGCCAGGCTGGTGTAGGCGGTGTCAAGCTGTGAAAGAGATGCTGCCATCTTGTCCTGAGTATCAAAATACTGCTGCATCTCAGCCCTGGAGTAGTATCCAGGTGGAGACTGAGGCTGGGAGGTGGAAGGTCCAGTGGGGAGCTTGGATACTAGGTCCCGCAGGATAGCAAATTGGGAGTTCATCTCCCCAAAAGGACCCTCTGCTGCAGTAGGATGTGAGAAGGATCCAGCTCCGGCAGTGGTGATGGTGGTGGTCTTCCTCTTCTTGCATTTTACTGCACCACCCTCACCCTTGACTCTGAGCGAGTGGAAGGGTTTGTCGGCGGGCACCCATTGATAAATGTGGAGCTCCTCAACCTGTGCCCGCCGACACAACTCGGTGATAAAGGACGGAAACATTAATCCCGCTCCATCATCAAGCAAATACTGCCGCAGCTCGCTCAGAATATAATAGCCTAGATTCACTAGAATGCCGTCAAGAAGGCAAGAAATGATTAAGGATCTAGTATAAGACACGTCTAAGACGTTCCCAATGGGGGATACCCTGCTACACAGTATATACAGCCATATCTTTGCCTCAGCTGTGAAGTCGATTGACTTCAGACCTTTTCTTTTGTTGGTCCACTGCGCTCTAACACTTTCAGGATACAGCTTGGACAAAAGCCATGCCGAATTGTCACAATGATCTCTCTCTAGTACGGGTTCAATTGGGTGGTTTGGAATTCCGACGGCAACATTGATTTCTTCCACCCCGAACCTCACTATTTTCCTTCTGATTATGAGTTGAGGATCGACGAAGTTTGTCCGCTTGAGATTGGCGTAAAACTCACGAACCCATGTCTCATTTGCTTTTCAAGGAGTGGGAATGAAGCACGACCACCCAGAGGACACTAACTGACCATAGAAATCCGATAGCGTCTCAGCCAATTTTTCCTCCGCAATCCCTTTCTCAAGCACCAACTTCTTGGTGAGGAGATTGTCGTAATATCGGCGATGGCAGTCAGCGGACATGAAAAAGGTATTGTCATATTGTTCCTCAACATCCTCTTTGATTTCATGGCCAAGAGGGGCATTTAGGTGTGTGTTCGGATCCATTTTTAAATCAAATTACCTACAAGAAATCAAAATGAAGTTAGTCAAGAAGTGGACTCTTGTTAAGCATATTAAAACAATGCAATTAGGCTAAAGAACCAAGTCAAATGGGCGCGGGAGGGCCACTTTGCAAAGCCACTGTTTTTAGCAAAACTGGTCAGTTTCTGCACCTGCGGAACTTCAACCATGCGGAAGTTTACTCACACCTGCAGACAAAAATGCACCTGCGGCGATAGACTCGCAGGTGTAAAGCCGCACCTACGGAAATATTGTCGCACCTGCGGTCCTTCGTCCAAAACTCAACTACCCAGAAATTTTGTGTCATTTTTGACTTGGCTTAGCTTTTTGGTCACTAATATGTACTCAAGACTTCCAGATTAGTGTACCAAACTTCTTTCTAACTTCATTAACAATGAAATTAAGGTACGAGGCACTCAATTTTCACCTATACAATTAACCAAACACTTTGCGGGAATTTAGAATTTACTCTCTCTTCTCACGAATTTGGTGCTCACAATAACCCCACACTTTGTTGCTTCACTGAAACTAGCACACAATCCCTACTCTCAACCAAATACTCACTCTAATTTTACCCTAAATCAGAAGGGTCATGGGAATGGGAGCGGCCATGAACGACTTTAACAAGAAATACCCAGAACAATCAACAAAAATAGAATGGGGATAGAAGAATGCCAGAGTAAAGCATAGAAGAGTGAAAATATCTGTAGAGTCTCTTGTGATTTGTAGCGAGTGAAAGTTGAGAGAAGTGAGCACAAAATTAATATTCTTGTTTGAGTTCTAGGGCTTATAGAAACTGACCTGGGGGATAGAATTTAGGAATTTAGCTGGGCGATTTTCGCACATGCGGGGCTTTTTCCGCACCTGCGGGTGCGCACGTGCGAGAATCCAACTACACCTGCATGAAAGTGCACACCTGCGCTTCAGTAACCGCATTTGCAGAGCCGCACCTGCAGAGGCTTGACCGCAGGTGCGGAATCCCTGGGCTCAACATCAAAAAGTTTGTGAAATTTTTGCGATCATATTTTTGCTTGCAAATTCAACTCTATGATAGAAATTTTGACATGAGGCATCGCAGAGTTGAGCAGAATGTTTGCCCAGCAAAATATTTTCTCCTCCTGCACAGTTTTCAGCCACCCGGTCTCCCCGACCTACTCAAATCAACTCCGAAAATTCTGAAACTTGGCGGATTGGTTAGAAAAAATATAATAAGCTATTCTAAAAAAGAAAATTCCAAAAATGACCAAAAACTTTGAAAAACGATGGGTTGCCTCCCACCAAGCGCGACATTTAACGTCGTGGCACGACGCACGTCAACTTACCACTTTTCTCGCCACTTTGACGATATGAACTGGGCACCTAACTTGGAATCAAGCTTGTGACCACGGGCGGTGGGGGGTGGTGAGTAGATGATCGAGCCAATCCTCAAATTTTTCATTTTTCACTTCTTGGCTTTCATGTGAGGTATGTCATTTTGCTTTCTTGTTTCCTCAACTTGTAAGATGTATGGTATGAATTTTTCCTCCTCTCAATCTCTCATTGATCCGTGTAGTTCAACTTCCGTATCACCACACAATTCCAATGTTGAAAAATTCTTGGAGTGTGCCTTCAAACCTCCAACTTGCAATTTTTCCCGGATTTTGACATCCTCCTTTTTCCCCGGAATAGAGTTAATTTCAACCAAATTTTCAATCACTCCGGTTGACTCTAATTCCATATTTTTCTCGGCATCACTAACACTCATTGAGTCGGTTGGAAGATGTTCAAGGCTTGATTCCTCAAAGTAAGGCTCACTCTCACCCTCGGAATTGGAATCTTCTTGGCTTCCATACACATTCTCAAATTGAGAGGCATAATGAGCCTCCATCAATGCTTGCATTTGACCTTCCAAAGTGCGGATGTGCTCATCAGTTTCAATTCCTCGAGTGCAAAGTTATAATTTTCCTCATTTTTAAGAACGGCCTCCAACATGAGCATCATCCTCTCATTTTGAGCATTTGAGAGTTCTTCTTGGTTTTGTTCAAGTACTAAGGAAGAATTTTCAACTTCAACCTCTAAGGAAGGTTCTTGGCTATCACTCACCTCCAAGGATTTTTGAACCCTTGAAGCTTCAATCATAGCATCCATTTGTGAGTGCAACCTTTCAAGTGCCAAATCATTTTGGAGACTAGTCTCCAAAAGTTCTTCCAAGGCATTTTGCTCATGGTTCCCTTCTTCAAGTAGGCACTCCAACATGAGCTTGAACTCTCCATTTCTACCATGCTCACTTCTCTCCACTTCTTCACCCCTAAAATTTCTATCACAAAAAGTAGAATCATCATAGTGGGGGCTTGGGGAAGGGAAGGACAAATATGCACAATCATACCAATGACCATTTTGGCGACCACACCTATCACAAATACTCAACTCATGGGTTTGAGATTTTGCACACAATCCATCCCCGGGAGAATTTAAACAATTTTTCCATGAGTGTGGTCCTCCACAATAAGGACAAGGGTCATCAAAATAAGAACAACTACCATCCGACCAGTTTTCCTGACCTCTACCTATGACTACCTGACCCCTACCCCTGGCTGGCTGGGCAGGAGGTGCTGCAGCTAGTGCTGGAACTATAGCACGAGAATTTTGGTACTGAGGCTGATTACCCAAAAATTTAGACAAGCTCTCCGAATATGCCCATACTCACCACATTCATAACACCTATCCTGATACTGAGGATGACCCTGACGAGCCGGCTGACCATGATAATAACTCTGAAGAGGAGGTGCTCTGATAGGTGCTGGCTGATCAGGATAAGTCAAGTAAGAGCCACGACCACCTGAGGCATCGTGGGGTGCCTGTAGCGCATACTTAAATGGACTGGAATAATGGCCTCTACCCTGATTACCCCTACCTCCAGATAAGGCACGCTGAATCCACCAGAATAACGAGGTATTTATTCCGAACTTTGACCTCCTAATCCAAGAACCATCTCAACTCTTCTGGCCATATTGGCCGCATCCTGAAAAGAAATCTCGATCGCTGTCTCTTTAGCCATCTGCAACCTGATGGGCTGAGCAAGGCCCTCAATAAACCGCCTGACCCTCTCTCTCTCTCTGTGGGTAGCAAAAGAATAGCATGCCGAGACAAAATCCATAAAGAGATTCTCATACTGGGTAACAGTCATGCTGCCCTGCTAAAGACGCTCAAACCAACAACGATTATCCTCCCTGGTAGTGATAGGTAGAAACTTCTCCAAAAAGACATGTGAAAATTGATCCCAAGTCAAAGCAGGCGACCCAGCTGATCTAGTAACAAATAATCCCTGCACCATTTCTTGGCGGAACTAGTCATCTGAAAATCGACGAAATCGACCCCATTGGTCTCCGAAATACCCATGTTCTGAAGAACCTCATGGCAGCTGTCAAGATATTCCTGAGGATCCTCTGAAGTGGCACCACTAAAATGAATAGGGAATAGCTTGATGAACCTGTCCAATCTCCATAAATCATCAGAGGACATAGTTTCCCCTCAACAAGCGATGCTGTAGCAATTAGCTGAACTACCTGATCACGCTCAACTATGTCTTATAAAAAGACTAAACGGGCGCTGCAAATATAATCTGGGGTATTAAGCCCAAAGTCGATCCCAAGAGAATTGAACGTATCAATTGAGTCTATAAAATACTAAACTGTTGTTTAATCAAGTTTCTCAAGACTTTTGAATATCAATTTGTGTTGTTTGATTAACTCTACTAACAAAATAATGAACTAATAATTGACTAACAATTTAATGTAAACAATGATAATAGAGGTCTAAGGTTATGGTTTCCCCCGTTGGTGAATTCTTTCTCGGATACTTCTTATAGCTTGATTAATCGTCTCTATCAATCATGAACTCTCTATCTACCATAAATCTCTCTCAAGTAATTATGATAATTTACTAGACGCACTCTCTCAAGTTACGCTAGCTAGATCGCAATACAGTTCACTTTAGATTGCACCCGAGGTATCGTTATCTCTAATCCAACCTCTAAACCCTCGGTTATGACTTTCGTCTATACTCTGGGAGTGGTGTTGTTCAAACAATTACCTAAATATGCACTCTCTCTCAAGTAGATACATACTAAATAGGCACAGCTAATTGATGGCCATTCAATTAACTACAATAAGAACGTAGTTGAACAAATAGAGAATAATCAATCAAAATATATTAATATCACAAGAAATTCATCCCCAACGGGTTCTACCAAAACCCTAGATTAAAAACTTAGCTACTCATGTTTAGAAGAAACAAAACTAAAAGAAATTGCATAATTGAAATATAAAGTAAGAAATACTAGATGTAGAACTCAATGTTCTTGCACTTCAATGGAATTTTCTCCTTTTATTCTCGTCTACTCTTGATCCACGAAAAATCCCCTTGTAATTGTGTTTTAAGAGTCTATTTATAGGTTTAGGGTGAACCCTAACCGTGTAGGAGACTTCTATTTCAACCGGGAAACACTTAAACCCGTCAAAACACGACTTCTGGCCGAACTGGGGACCTGTCGTTTGGTGGCTAACGCCTGGCTAACGCCAGGCAAGGGCTGGCGTTTTAGCCCTAACGCCTGGCTAACGCCAGGGTAGGGCTGGCGTTTCAGCCCTAACGCC